>VYZV01021284.1:19905-30370 GCA_013401275.1 Pandion haliaetus | reverse complement strand
CCCCGGGCTCCCGCCGCCCCCTTCCTTCCCTTCCCTACCCTCGTACTCCAGGCTGGGGCAGGCGCCCAGGGCGAGCAGCGCGGCGAGGCGCAGCCAGCAGCTCCCCATGCTGCGCGGCGGCGGCGGCCCTTCCCGGCTGAGGGCTGCGCGGCAAAGGGGCAGGCGGAGGAGGAGTGGGACGGAGACATTCTCCGAGCGGGCTGCCGGCCGCCGCCGGAGACTCCTCCTCCTCCTCCCGCCGCCGGGGCAGGCCGCCCGCCCCGCTCCGCCTCCCCTCCCGCCGGCACCGGCCGAGGGCTCTCCCGCCGGCGGGAAGGAGCTCGGGCGCTTGGGAGGAACGTGCTGCCACCATCCCCCGGGGCTCCGGCGCCGGTTTGCCCCGCGGTTCTTCCCCCACCCCGAGTGGCTCCTCCCGCCCGCGGGAACAGCTCCCCTCCGACGTGGCCTCCGGGTATCGCGGGGCAGCGCCCTGGCCCGGCCGGAGGCCTGGGGTCCCTCGCCCCGGTTGTGTGCCCTGACCTGCTGCGCCGTCCCGACCTCAACCGGGGCACCGAGCTGGCCGGGACAGCCTCCCCTCCAAGGCCGGGAGGGTGCCAGCCCTGGCCGCAGCCTCTCGCCTTCGCCAGCCTTGGGACTCCCTTTGGGCGAGGGTGT
Source organism: Pandion haliaetus (assembly GCA_013401275.1). Classification (NCBI taxonomy): domain Eukaryota; kingdom Metazoa; phylum Chordata; class Aves; order Accipitriformes; family Pandionidae; genus Pandion; species Pandion haliaetus. The sequence continues at coordinate 29,716 of VYZV01021284.1, read as the reverse complement.
GATGGGGAGGAAGAGCTGTGCTGGTTCTAGTCCCTTCTCTGGCCGGGTAGGACCGCGCAGGGAAAGCACGGTGCTGCTGGCTCCCGTCCCGTCCCGTCCCGTCCAGGGCGGCAGCGGCTGCTAACGCAGGCCCGGAGAGTTTTGTGGGCAGCAGTGCAGGGAAACGGACTGTACTTTTCAAGACGAACTGTTCTGGTTGCTCAGCAGTTTGCAGATGGCCAGCCTTAAATGCTCAGAAATCATGAGTCAGATCCTCAAGTCATGAGATTAAGAAAAAAAGGTTGAAGTCTTCACGTTCCCCACTAACTTTTTGAGCTGCTAGGGTGTTGCGGGATCACATTTTCAGGCTTTCTTCCATAACCACAAAGACTAGAGGCTTTTTTTTTCCCCCTTCCAGATGAAAGCAAATTCCCCAATCGCTCCTAGCCTGTGGAAGCGACTGCTTCAGGCAGAGCACCATGTGTTCCAACGCTTTTGATTTGAGATCTGTCAAGCCTGCAGCTTGAGTACAGCTAGACTTAGATAATTTTTTTTCCACTTTCCACCGTTAGAGGTACCATCTAATGTGCACTATAAACTGCTGACGGTTGGGGAAAGCACTGGCCCCAGCTAGCACGCTGCCTGGGAAGAGTTTGCATGCTGGGGCAGTAAGGGGGAGAGATCCCAAAGGAGTTCTGAGGGTCCCACCCACCCACTGCGCTATTTGCTGCAAAACACAGACAATTAGGGAGATACTAACTAGCAAGTGAAGGAGTATTTCTTCAGAAATAAGAGACACCAATTTTCAGAGTGAGGATAGTCTTCTCAAGGAGAAATGTTACTTTGGAAACGGAGGAGGAAGAGGCAAGAATTTTGCTTAGCTTTGAGACTGGCTCAACCAAAGTGGCCTAAGAAAGAAATGAGATCTTACTGGTAATTAGAATAAAAATCTAGGCAGGCACTGTGTTTGGGAGCTTTCTCCAAAATGTTCTCTTCTTATCAGAGTTTTCATTTGGATCAGGAGTGTACTTTCAGTATACCTCCCCACTTGAATCCACTACGTTGGGTGCCTGCAACCAAAACATGCACAGGAGCAAGTGCAGCCCCTGCACCCACAGGGCCCGGCTAGAGCTCCTCTTGAGTAAAATACCTGACGAGTATGGGTAGGAACTGGGTCCTCAGCACCAACTCTTCTCCAAGTTGATCGTGCTCTGCCCAGCACCAATGCAGCTTGAGTATGTTTGGCTTCGATATTCCATTTTGATCACCTTGTTTTCCCAAAAAAAACCCAAACCAAAAAAACCCCAAAACAACAGTACTATCATCTGAGCCATTGCAGTTTAACAGCCTAAAGGAAAAATTAGATTTCCATGTGAGGAGAGGTTAAAAAGACTAACATTACTCTCTTTGAAAGTAGAAAATAAGGAAAAAGGAGTGCTTTAGGCTATTATTATTGGCACAGATACGACAGAAAATATTAAAGGTTAGAAATCTGTAATAAATAGTGATAATCTTTGTAGTTAATCTGTGCAGCAATGCTTTGGTAAAAGTTGAACACTCGAATGTGCTGGAACAATAGAGGTACCTGAAGCAGATCTTAATGGGTGTTGTGGTTTAACCCCAGCTGGCAACTAAGCACCATGCAGCCGCTCACCCACTTCCCCCCCACCCAGTGGGATGGGGGAGAGAGTCAGGAAAAAAAAAAAAAAGTAAAACTTGTGGGTTGAGATAAAGACAGCTTAATAGGACAGAAAAGGAAGGGAAAATACTACTACTAATATAACATACAAAACAAGTGATGCACAATACAAGTGCTCACTGACCAATGCCCAGCCAATCCCCAAGCTGCAGTGCTCTCAGCCAACTCCCCCCAGTTTATATACTGGGCATGACGTAATATGGTATGAAATACCCCTGTGGCTCGTTTGGGTCAGCTGCCCTGGCCGTGTCCCCTCCCAACTTCTTGTGCCCCCCAGCCTCCGCTGGCAGGGCAGTATGAGAAGCTGAAAAGTCCTTGACTATAAAGTCCTTGACTCTACTAGTCCTTAGTATAAACACTACTTAGCAACAACTAAAACATCAGTCTGTTAGCAACATTATTCTCATCCTAAATCCAAAACACAGCACTATACTAGCTACTAAGAAGAAAATTAACTTTATTCCAGCCGAAACCAGGACAATGGGTCAGGTATCTCTTGCTTTCTCTTTGTGTATGTCCTTTTAGCTGCCCATTTCCAAAACACTGGCCTTCGTTTAGATAGTCTTCCTAAGAATGTAAGGTCTGTACTAGTACGATAGCATTGTACAAGAAGGCACTGCCAGACGAAGTTTTAATGCAGCTGCAGCTTCTCTGTCAGCTGCCCCAGTATCGTCCGAACCGTAGGGCTCACAGCCCCTCTCTTGGGAAGCCTTTTCTAGCCACTTAAAACTGCATTGCCACCGTACAGAAACTTGGTGGTGGTGACAAATCCCTCCTTGTCTGGTTAGCCTGTCTGCGCGAGAAGCGAAGTCGTCAGTGGTATGTGCAGTCAGTTAACTGCTGCTGCGGTGCCCAGATTGGTACAGGCATGCATCCTATTTGATTCGCTGTCATCAGTGACTTTTTAAACTGCTTTTGTGTTGCTCCTGATTGCATAGGCACAATTCCAGCCATTCAAACAGTGTAACCACGGGTGTTTTCAGGCTAGTTTTTACCATGTTTTGGCTGTTGGCAGCATGGGTTTCTGCAAAGTTTACCATGTGCATTGTGCGTGAGGTCACCTGGGATGCTGGCTTTCCTCTAGCATCCAACTCTTGGGAGTTCTAGCTGCCCTGAGAAAGGCAAGAGATTTAAGAGTTTACATAGTCTGCAAGTTACAGCTCAAATTTAGATGCAAGTACGAGCATAACTAGCAGTGTGAATGTATCCTTCATGGACTGCTTGAAATTAGCCTTGTAAATGTGCCAGTACTGAGGTGTGTATTCATTCAGATGCAAGCTGGCTCTGGAGTTTCTCTGTGCAATGTAAGTCTTAGTCTACGTCTTTGTTAGAAAGACAGCTCTGTAAAACCATCCAAAAGATTGGAGCTTGATAGACAAGTTCAAGACATTTTTAAAAAAAATTTTTGAATTTGTAACATAAATTAGATTTTTGTAAAGTGGTTTTCTTAAGGGACCCTTTAATAGGACAAAGCATTTGGAACTAGGAATGTATTAAACAAATGTCCCATTTATTGAATTTGAAAGCATAGTCCCCGTCATTTTTTCATCACAGTTCAGCTTTCGATTTTCATAGAAAAAATTCCAAATATTTAAGCTTGTGGTTATTTGGAGTTCCAGGCATTACTGGCATTACACAAGAAACGATCAGTGTGCTTTTCATTGAAGGTTCAGTTTTTGACTGTTCAGAGGTAAATGAAAACTTTCAAACCTGAAATTAAACAACAGTACAGGATGAAAGTATGTGAGAATGTCTTAGCTGAATAAACAGTAAGACCCAAAGCAAAGTTAAGTGCTCTTGGAGACTTAAAGATATATTTTTATTATGCCAAGAAGTTAATTTAAGCATGTAATTTCTCTTCCATGCTTTTTTTAGTAGCAGTTCAGAAGTATAATTTTATTACTTGGTACCAGAAGAGCTGTAACTTAACTACAGTTACAGTGATAATAAAAATACAGCTTTTGATGGAGGGGAGAAATTCACTAAAGTACAATTTTTAATAATGTTTAACAATCTAATAATTTTTCTCCAAATAGTAAAAGGATGATAAGGAAAAAAAAAAAACCAGCCACCCAGCTGTGTGTAATTAAGTTTTGGAAGACCCCGCTAAGATTCGATTAGTCATGATAAGAGGATGACAAACTGGGGGCCCAATCCAAACTACAGCCCGGTGTTTTTAGCCCTGTGAATAGCCTTACTGAATGAGAACGCTCTAATACTTAAAATTACTTGTGTAAATACCTGCAGAAATAGACTGTCCTAAAAAAATATTTATAATAGTAACAACAACAACAATAATAATGATGATGATGTAATTCTTCCGTACAATTCTTATAATTCTTGAAGTTTACGAATTACTTTTTTAGGACATTTAGTGACAGCAACAGTTAGAAATACTTATTTGTTGCTCAGTGTTTGCTGTTATCAGACCCTCCTTCCAGCTGCTTGGAACTGCCAGCTCCTAGGGCCATTTTTTTTTCCCTCTGGATGTCAGCCTGTTGAATATGAACTTTGCTAGGACGCTGTTAGCATCCCACTCTGGGGACGTTCTGGGTGCTTGCAGGCTGGTGGGATGCACTCCAGTGTTGGGATGTTTCTGAGGCTCTGACAAAGAGTCCGGGAGAGGGAGACTGAAATGGAAGCAAAGATGGGGATTGACCTGTGGAGATAAGGGGCAGGAAGGGAAGCTCTGCTGTAGGCACTGCTGTGGTGAGGAACTGGAGGCACTGAGAGGCAAAAAGGCAAAAAAGAGTCGGGGAGACATGGTCAGAAAGAGGCAGGTGGATGTGTGTCACGCAGAGCACTGTCTGGGGAATGGTAAGACAAAATCCCTCGATTTTACCACGCTGCTGCTGTCAGCACATGCCTGTGAAACCCCACTGCCAGCACATGGGTTCATGCAGAGTAGATGATTCATTCAGTCAGTGCCCTTTTTGAAAGGCATCTCCACTGCAGATAGCATGCCTGTCAAAGAGACTGTGCTCATTTTGTATTTTTAAGTGATATATTCATGCTTTCTAATAGAAAGCTGGTTTTCCTAAGGTGACAGACAGGAAAGAAACACAAGAGGCCAGCCTACAGGATGGCATCACCAGCTAAAAATGTCAGAAGGATGTAGACCAATGGAAAATCTTGTTCTAGAAGCTTAAATAACAGAGATAATGATCAAACAGTTTCTTGTGTGAAATAAAAATCTTGTTATATCCTAATAATTTTCTTAGGTCACACCTATGTTGCAGGGAACCAGTCTGGAGACGCGAGCCGAGTAACAGCAGTATACCGATACGGCTAGAGTTGTTCTCCCTTTATTGCTCACACAGTGTATTTTTATACCTTAAGCTACTAATCACAAGCTATGCACGTGCCTCAGGCTACAATATTATTGGCTAATGTCTTCCTATCACGCACTCGGAAGGGAGCGTGATAGGCGTTCGTCATCAAATCCTGCATCCAAACTCCTCCTGCATTGCAGTTAACGCATCCTGTTAAACATCCACGTTACATAACGCAACCGTTTTTCCTCCTCCTTTTGTCCAGCCAAGGTGACCCCAAGGACATTACGCAGTGACTTTGTCCTTCACTATCAGTCCTGGATTGTCCAAACCCTGGGGTATTATTTCATGGCCGTTCTCTGCAAGGAATTCCTCCACACACCTAAACCTCAATGGCACACTCCTTTGCAAAAATACAAAAGAATATACTGCCCTGGCTGTAGAAATAACATATTTTAAGGAAACGAAACTTTCTTCAGGGCAGCACTCTCTGTCTTCCGTCCCTGAGCACTTGCATGCTCCCTACATCAGTGACCTGAAGAAGTCTCCTTGGGTCTTCCCAGTTAATGGTGGCCTCGTGCCCTCCCCTCGAGCAATGGCATAAAGGAGATAGCTAGACTAACTGTCCCTCAATTTCTTCATTACCAACAACCTTGCTATGGAAAATTTCAATATGAAAGTCCAGGTCAGGCACATATATAGCATATACCTAGTATACCTACGTAGCAAGTCTTCAAGAATACCGGTTGCCTTTTCCCCCTTCCATCTGGTGGGGTGCTTGTGTCCTACTCACAGAGTGTCTCAGGCAGCCAGCAAACCAGAAATTTTTTGGGGGGAGACAATACTGCATTCTGAGTTAGATACTGAATGATGCATCAATATTTTTAAGACTAGGTTGTGGTATATCAGCAGATACATGGTTTAACATTTAGTAGATATACTGAAGAATAAAACCTCTATTTTTAATTTTTTTAAAGCTGTTTACATCTCTTAAAATTGTGTTAACATCTCTAAAGCTTTTGATGAGTGTGATTGGAAACAGCTGTGTCTAAACTGTTTCGACATCAAATGAGAATGGCCTTGAAAACGAAAGATTTCTTTGTATACAAATACAAGAACAACAGTTTAGCCAGATTTAGATTTTGCAATGGTTTTGTTGAGTCATTACTATCTGGTCCTGAAAGAGAGACTGGTAATTATGCAGCATGATTAAAATATAATTCCAACACAGTCTTGGAAGGCAAACAGGTGTGAAGTTTCAGACCTCATCAGTATGAGATACTGAGCAAAGCAGACCTACTACCAAAGCATTAATTTCTCACTGACAGTGGTCTCATCACTCTTAACCAGGACACTGTTTATGTTCTTAAAGGAATTTAAGGTGTGAAAATGTTGTAAACCCCTGTGAGTAATGAATGGTATAAATAATATAGCTCTTAAAAACACTCTGAGGGAATTTAGAGATAGTTTATTTATATTTTAAAGGCAGAAAATAGTCCAAGGATGCAGTAAATGGTTATCATTTCCCTATATAACATTTAGGTATTTTTGAATGTGCTCAATATTGGATTTTAATACCCACCTCAAACAGATTTCCTTTCTACTGCTAATTCAGATATTTTAGGTATTTTTGGAACATTTCTTTTTTCTGTGTTGTTAAGCATCCATGCTGCTAGGTACATGTCATAAATCTGAGTGAAGTGTCACTCATTCACCTGGGTGTATGAGATGTAGAGAGTAGTGTCAGCAGTAGAGGTAGTGGCAGTGTAACTATGTTGCTTTAAGAACTGCCCCCTTCTGCCTCAGAAAGGAGCCTGGCCAGCAATTTCAATAGAAATTGAGTACAGAATGGGCTTCATGTGCAAGAAAGTATGTCTGATATATGAAGTAAATGTCAGAAATGCTAAATGTCAAAAGCTGGACAAGTTAATGTCTTTTTCTTGAGTACATTTTAAGTGAACCCCTACTTAGTTTATCAATAGTCATGTAAGATTAGTTTGTGTATACATGATTATCAGGACTTACAGTGGTTTACCATTATGATATTAACTCAATTTACTTCAACTACCCTAATGTCAACAGTATGACTTAAAATATTCCCCAGGGACAAATATTGGACGTAGTTTGCATATTACACAACTATTTCCTGGAAGAAAAAGGAAAAAAGTTGCACAAAGTTCATTTGATATATTATTATCTTTGGGTATATAAAATACTGTCTAAACAGCATGTTCTCTCCTTTTCTACTTCAGTCATCAGAAACTTGCATAGGAACGGTAGCTGCATAAATGAATCCTGTGCTTCCTGGAAATCAGTAAACGTATATGTAAATATATGGATGACATAGAAATTTAGGGAGGTCAGGTACATGTTTGATCATTCATATACATACACACATACATACATATGTCTATATATGCATGTATCTTCATGTATATATATACACACACATATGTATGTATCAGTGCATATACATATATATGTATTAAAGGTGCACTAATAGCACTTCTTTTTAGATCAACATGTAAACCTAGACTTACGTTTATGTATCAGAATTTAACCACTGAACATCTATGTATACACTGAGAAATGAGTAATGGTGGTTTTATGTCTTTGTATTTTTACAAATACACTGTCTAAAACTTTAAAAATACATTATATAAACCTGTCAAGTTACCAGAGTACTTTAACGCCAAAAGTGACATGCCAGAAAACATAAAGTTTTCAGAGAATTTTGAATCAGAAAATTTGATACAGAGTGAGTATCTTCAACTGCTTTTCAGGGGCCAGGGGAAGGAAAATTCCTGGCTCCAAAGGCTGGGTGGGATGAGACACTTACACCTTCGAAGAGCACAAACTCCACCTCGTGGTAGGTTTGAGGGTGAAATTTTAGAAACCCAGCAATTCTAAAGCACAATCTCAGTTGTATGGCACGTCTGTGAAATCTAGAAATAAAGATTTACGTTGATACAGTTATCTTTGGGAAAGCAAGAAAAAACGGAGAAAAATGTACTATAAATGTTTCTACAACTTTTTGCTACTCATCTGTTGATGAAAGCCTTTCAGTAATAAAAAGGCCTTACATTTTTATCATAAGGAATGTGAATTTGTTAAAAAAAACCCTTTAAATTAATACACATGTACGTTTTATTTGTTTAATCTTTTTTATTACCGAGGAAGACATGTAAAAAAGACATCTGAATGGATTAATTTGCTCCTTCTTCTTCTTAAGTGAAGTGTATGGACCAGATAAATGTACAAGTCCCTGAAACTCCTTTGGTGTACATCAGTTTAGAATTCATTACATAAGCTTTTGTAGCATTAGGTTTAAGGGTAATTCCCATTTTAAAGTAATAGTTTTCACTAAACTAGTTCACATTTTACAAAAAGAAATTGTCCTTATGGTAATAATTTCTGTGATTGATCTCCACTTAAAAAATAATTAAAGCTTATTTAAATTAACAACGACATTATTTACTTTATTTCTCCTTTTCCACATCTTTACTATTCACAACAGTATCCAAGTAGAACAGAAACCACATGTGCATTCAGAAAAACAAGAAAATACGTAAATATAATGCACATTGGCAGAAAAAAAGTAGCCCGTGTAAGGTTCATTGCAGAACTTGAGAGTAGCCCGAAGAAAAATAACAGAAACAAAAGGATCTTAATTAACTCTGGCAAAAGATGACCCAAGCATCCAGGTTATTAGTATGATGCTTACTGTAGCACAGAGGAGGCCCCGTGAAAGAATCTGGGCACCTGTCATACTTACAGGGACAAAGCGTTCAGCTGCATCAACTTCTAGGTCAAATACAACTCCAGACACTTCTAACTATGTTATATAAAACTTAAGCAACTCTGAAACTAGGAAAACTGATAATCCAAAGGCAAAATATGGCCAAAGGCATATTAAAATGTGTTTGTATATCAGTGAAATTAAATAACATTTTCTTAGGTTTTCTACAAAGATCATCTGTCCCTTGTAAAGTATTCTGAAAAGTACTCAGTTTAGAAGTAATTCTTTATTTTATATTTATGCTAGAGCTTGTGTATATTCATAAAAACTAAGCATATTTTAGTATGCTTAGTCTTTAGTTTGGGGGCAAACACAGACCCTGGATCAGATTCATCACGGTAAAGGTTGTATTTCTTACTCACCTGGACTAAATTTTCAGAAATCAAATTTTATTTAGAGGGAATGCTGGTAATTAGAATACTGGGTTTCTCACTTCTGCTTCTTGGACTAATTAAAAAACCAAGCATTCTGCTCACCCATACGACTAATGGGATTCATTACTCCTGCTGCTCAGTCTCCATCTGAAGAAAAAATAGGTTGCCTGAGAAAAACATGAATATTTAGCCGATAATGAAGTCTATATACCAATGCATTCCATAGTAACTTTGGTTACATTATCTTCCTCTAAGAAAAGCTTCACTAGAGACTCATTAAGGTATGGATGGTCAAAACATACAGGATTAGAATCCAACTGAAACAACAGTGAGGATGTCCAGTTTTTATTGGGCCTGATTCTGTGAGGAGAGAGTCCCATCAGCTTACGCCCAATTCAGCAGGAGCGAAGGTGTTCAGCATCTCTCAGAAATGAAAGGTTTCTCCAAGTCCCACTTTGGCAGGATACTTACATACTTACACCGCTCTTAGATACTGTTTCCAGTGGAACTACTGCCCTATATGAAATTAGGCACATACTTAAGTAACTTCCCCAATAATGGCCTACATGTTAACTTGGAAGTTTTATTGCTATTTTCCTAAGTCAAAACAGAAAGAGGCGTATGTATTTGTAAGTAACTGAGTACCCTCTTTAAAATGTGAACTTCAATATTCTTATCTAGGTTGTTA
>VYZV01021284.1:2440-12806 GCA_013401275.1 Pandion haliaetus | reverse complement strand
GCTCTCTACAGCTACCTGAAAGGAGGTTGTAGTGAGGTGGGTGCTGGTCTCTTCTGTCAGGTGGCTGGTGAAAGGACGAGAGGAAATGGCCTCAAATTGTGCCAGGGGAGGTTTAGATTGGATATTAGGAAAAATTTCTTTACTGAAAGGGTTGTCAGGCATTGGAACAGGCTGCCCAGGGAATTGGTGGAGTCACCATCCCTGGAGGTATTCAAAAAGCATGTAGACAAGGCACTTCATGACATGGTTTAGTGGGCATGGTTGATGGTTGGACTCGATGATCTTAAAGGTCTTTTCCAACCTAAATGATTCTATGACATGGACTTACTTAGACATGTGTGAGAAAGCCAGAGTTTTCTTTTTGGTTCTTTCTAAGTTAAGACACTCTTCACAGATGTTTAGCATAGTTATGGCCTATAGAAGGGATTCAACCTAGCCATTTCACACTGGAGAAAATTTAAGATTGGTAGGCACGTATGCACTATGTAACATGCATCTACAAAACGCAGCAAAATGTGTAAAGACAGCTAAATATAAAAGAAGAGTTTAAACTACTGAAAATGTTTATCCCACTTTCTAAGCAAATATAAGTATCTCTAGCTCTGCTGATATGGAGAAACTGGTCAAGCAGTTAACAACAAAAAATACTTATGTTCCATATAGTGTGGGCAATAAAAGTAGTTAGGATTTGAGTTCTGAGGGAGGAACTTCTCCCAATTACGTATTAAAGTCATGACATAGTCACATGAAAATCAGTTCCAAAGTCAAACTGATAGGAAAAAAGCTCTTCTTCCAATCCTCACCTTTTCAATTACATAATCCAATCTCAGAAATGACCTATACTTCTAGCCTCATCTCTAGGCACATCTGATCTCTAGCTTTCTATCCGCTGACAACTGTTCTCCTCCTCATATAAATATTCAAAACATAATTTAAGAAACGCAAAGCTTATTTCCTTTCAAAACAATTCCTCCTGCACAGATAATAAGGTGTCTAATGAGGAACAGCACTCTAATTCTCATTAAGCTGGTAAACAGAAAGTAACCAAGAAAACGAGAACTTGCTGTTTATAAATACTTCCTAGAAGCACCGTCTAGTGCTAAATTAAAAAAAAAAAATAGGAAGGAAGAACACCTTTTTCTTTTGTATATTTGGTGAAAATCTCATCAGAACTAAATGCTCCAAATGGCTAGGAAAGTTGTCATAGAAGAACATTAAAAAAGAACTTTTTTCTGCTTCTTTAGAGAGCTGGCATTGGTCAGTGGGACTTAGAATAGCACTATTCTAAGAATAAAACAACATTTTAGCAAAGTACAGAGTTACTGTCAGCATTCTAGAATTTGCCTATCATGTGGCAAGCAGAATCAGGTGGACATATATTTAGCATACTTGAATAAAAAGGCAAAGCATAATCAGTGTGATTATCATCCATATCAACAGTTACAGCATTTCAGAAACTGTACACCAACGTCCTACAGTAGTCTTATAGAACTTACAAGACTTATGTACAACTCCTATGCCTACAAAATTCACTGCTCTTTTACAGCTGCATAATGGCTGAACTTCTACTGTACTGCTCTACAGGTTCTGCTTACACTGAAGTTACGTTATCAGGTTTGGATTCTATCATAAAGACAACATTTCCTACTAGCCTAAATGAAGATATCTAAATGCAGGAGTCTACAAAGGAGATAGAATCTAAGCTGCCATTGTAGTTATCAGAGATCTTCAGTGGAATTCCTTTGATAAGCACCACTCAGACATCCTAGGAATCTGAGACATCCTTACATGGGGCTTACAGAGACCTGCATCATACTGGACCACAACTCACAGCCAGGTAGGATACCCCACAACACCTAAAATCACACTAGATGTGTTTGTTTAGGCAACTGAGCCATGCTCCTTGTAAAAAAAATCAGTGGAGCTGAGAGACACTCATTTCAGCCCAAAGAAGACACCTACTGTTATTAAACTGAACAGCTTCCTGGACTGACCACATTTCCCTTTACTATATTTGCAGCTTACCACAGGTGTCTCTGGCTGTCACCTTATCTGTTCAACTTCTAAAATAACCCAGTTTGAATAATAACTCTGATAGCACAGTTTTATTATTGTCACTTCTGCTTGCCCATTTATAGGCGTGTTTTGCAGAGTTTTTACTAATGGTAGTGACGGAGAGATGAGAATGTCATACTACAGATACTCTTTTTACTTTAAAAGACAAATCATCTGGCCATTAAAAATAATCTCTGAAGAATTTGAGGCTACTAATTAAAGCAAATATATATATGTATATATGTAGTATACATATATTACATATTATGCTATATGTATATATTATATATGTGTATAATCTCTGCATTATTCTCTTTCATCATGCTTTAGGAGGTTTAGTTTCTTATTCCACTTCAAATTCCTTATTCATAGAAAGATAATGCTGTAAGAATAACTTCAATAGTTTCACCTCTAAATTTGAGACACAGAGAAGCTGGCTTGGCCAAGGTCACACACAGAAAGTCAAAAGTAGTAAAGAACATACAAGTCAAATATTTGAAATGGTTTTCATTTAAGCCTGAGGTTCCAGTTTCTTCAAGGACAAAAAAAGTGGTCGGTACTATAAAACAACCTTAAACATCTTGTACCTGTAGTATAATAAATCAGTACAGTGGAACATCAGTCTTGAAAAGACGACCTTGCAGACTTAACAGACTGCACAGATTTTGTTTTGTTTGCTTAACTTTTTGCATGTGTTTACACTGGTTTTCCTGTAAACCCAGACCTTCATAACAAGACATTCTTAAGGATAAATTTGCTAAGGATAAAAAAGCTTTAGGGGATGAATACCATTCTCACTTATGGTTTTGGCAAAAGTATTGCTGCGGTAGGTATAGCTCAGTGGGTATAACTGTTTTCTGCTAAAATGGCTGCAGCTGGCTTTTCTTTGGGTAGACTAATACAGAACAAAGACATTTCTTTGTCAAATGCTCTATAAAAATATGGTCTTATGTCTACAGGAGAGTGGGGAAAAAGTTTCACTCTGTTCCATACCATTGTCTCACCTGGTGTCATGCTGTGGCTGAAAGACAGTCTTACTGAAGACTGGAGACATGTCTCATGGTAGACCTTGCTCAAATGACAGCTATGAACTAAGTTTCGCTATATTGCTGTAACTATTTCATTGCGGATCCCCCCTGCATACTTTATGGGAACTGAGCTCTGGCAGACGGGCTGTTCATAATTAGCATTTCAGATGGGAAGGTTTATGATATCTTTCCAAGCCTCTTCAAGGAGTCAAAATATTTTATGTTTGCCACCACCATTTTTTGTTTCTAGGGAAGAAAATCTCAAAACCACTGATGAGACAAATTTAGTTCCAGATCTTTTAAAAATCTGGTGAAAACTCATTGATGAAGAGAAATCTGTAATTACTATGTATACCACTTGGAAATGGAGAGTTCTGGGAAGCTCTGGTTTACAAAAAAGACATTTGTTTCTAGTTGTCCTGGAAACTGTTAAAAATCCACAGAGAAGATTATTAAAGAGAGACGGGAATGAGGTAGTTAGCTACATGCTTCTCCCTTGGCGTTCTTCTGCCAAGCAGCCATAAAACAGCAATTGCTTAGCAGAGTTTTTAATCATTTAAGGAACAATTTCTCCCGTTACCTGTGCAGCCCATTACCTTTCGATGCTCTCTTACATGCCTATACAACAACTTAATGGAATACACACCTAGTAGGAGTTTCACTATGAACTAGAAGACTCTTAGCAGATGGGTATCAGGTCTAAAGAAGTTGGTCAATGGGCATAATGCTGTCATATGGGAGTGAACAATGGTCCCTTTGTAGAGCACTGGTAAGGACAACTACAAGGCATTGATCAGGCACTGGAACAGGCTGCCTAGGGAAGTGGTGGAGTCACCATCCCTGGAGGTATTCAAAAAGCATGTAGACAAGGCACTTCATGACATGGTTTAGTGGGCATGGTTGATGGTTGGACTCAATGATCTTAAAGGTCCTTTCCAACCTAAATGGTTCTATGAAAATACATTTCTACAGATCATCTTTCTTTTTTGATGCAGGACTGAAAAGGAATAGGTAGAGGAATCATATCCTCCACTAGCTGTCATTTTGCTTTCCAAAATACTAGTGCACATCAATGTTACTCCTGAATTGTCCATGCTGGGAAAATGCATTGCATTAACATTTTACTAAAACAGCATTTGAAGTAACAATATTAACCATGATTTTACATGCAGATGAGAGGAAAAAATAAAAATAGATCCTGTTTACCCTTTGTGGGTTGGAGATATATGGATGGGTATGGGGGGGACATTTTGTTGATATTGATCTTGTCATGATGTTAAGTTATCTGATGTGAAGTGACTGGAAATACTTTCTTACAAAACTCTCAGTAAAGCTAAGATAAGTACCTTGTAGCTTCTTACTTAGCAGTTACAGTGAAAGCTTAACATCTCAAAACCCACATAGTGCTAGCCATTTGTCATCAGGAATTTGAACTGGGCTTTCATTTTGTAGCTATTAATATAGAAAAGTTATTAGCTCAGCTAGTCTAAACCTTAGAGAAGTATATTTCACTTCAGTGATTACTAAAGAAAGAGCTGTCCAGTTTGATGACTGACAAAATTCAAAGATATAAGTACTCAAATGAGAGTACTCAAATGAGAGATTTAACAGCTTATTCTTTCAATTACAATCAGTAAGGCAGTCAACAAGCAAACTAGGCTTTCCTTACACATTGTCACGGAGAGAAACAGAAGAGCTCAGCTGAATAGACTTAAAAAGAGTTTTCAGTAAAAAGCCAAGCCTGTCTCCATAACTTGTCTAAAAGTTAACACCTAGGCTTCCACTAGGTTATATTGGTTTCCTAATTGTACAATTCTACGTCAAGAGCACTTGACATGGATTACCTGATACTTACAACAGTCCCTTAATGCTTCAGTCATGTAACTATCCTGGAATACTAACGCAACGCTGAACTCAAAATTTCAGGTACGCTGTGCGGACAGTGAAACAACTGGAAATAATTTTTACATCAGGCATGAGTTTCCATTGCTACATGTCAAGCAAAAATTGAACTTTAAAGGTAGTTATGCCTTCTTGTAAATATAATGGAAGAAAATATTTCAACGTAGTAGATGCCCACATAGTGATACACTGATTATCCTGAATATGTGATGACTAATTACCACAACAGTACTTGTGATATTTCAATTGCATCCCCCAACAGGATGGTGTCACTCTGAGGAAAATGGAATAAAATAGTGACTATACAGCTGTAAATAAAGTTGTTAGAAATGGATTGAGCAGACTTATTTTTCATTGTTGTTCTCCTAAGCCTTTTTCTGCCAATACTTTGCTATGCAATATATTCAAAGCCAAACACAAGAACCTACAAGTTTCCACAGATCTGTGCACTTTTGTCACAGACTGGCAGTGCATATACTTTGCATTAAGATAATTAATCTGATTACATTTATTAATCAACAGTTAGGTGTCGTTCTGAGATACTACACTGACATCTATTACACAGTAACAGACAGTCCTTTTTTTGATGGCATGAGCTTAAACGTTCTTTCAGTTGGCTTTGGTGTAATTATTCTGTGTCCTGCCAGCTTGCTGCTGTAGGTGTACCTGAAGAAAGATACATCTCTACATTCTTGTTTCAGTAAAGATAACTACTTAACAATGCGTAAAATTTTAATGTTAAACTACATTCTAAAAAAGACAGTATTTGTACTTTCAGGTTTGTATTAGTTTTTTACTATTCACTACAAAACCAATTTAAATAGTTATCTAAAGGATTCTCTTTCTCCAGCAATTCAGAACAAATCTTTAGTATTTATTCCTCAAGATAAATCAACATCTGAAATAGCTCAGATGTACTACAGCTTTCATATACAAACCTGTTATCTTCTCAAAAAGGTCCTGCACAGGGGTCGGGGCAATCCCAAGCACAAATACAGGCTGGGTGATGAGTGGATTAAGAACAGCCCTGCAGAGAAGGGCTTGGGGGTGTTGGTTGATGAGAAGATCAACATAACCCAGCAATGTGCGCCCACAGCCCAGAAAGCCAACCGTATCCTGGGCTGCATCAAAAGAAGTGTGACCAGCAGGTCGAGGGAGGTGATTCTCCCCCTCTGCTCCACTCTTGTGAGACCCCACCTGCAGAACGGCATTCAGCTCTGGGGACAGCAACATAAGAAGGACATGGACCTGTTGAAGCGGGTGCAGAGGAGGGCCATGAAGATGACCAGAGGGCTGGAGAACCTCTCCTGTGAGGACAGGCTGAGAGAGCTGGGGTGTTGAGCCTGGAGAAGAGAAGGCTCCGGGAAGACCTTATAGAAGCCTTCCAGTACCTAAAGGGGGCCTACAAGAAAGCCAGAGAGGGACTTTTTACAAGGGCATGTGGTGATAGGACAAGGGGTAACGGCTTTAAACTGAAAGAGGTTAGATTTAGATTAGATGTAAGGAAGAAGTTCTTTACTGTGAGGGTGGTGAGGCACTGGAACAGGCTGCCCAGAGAAGTTGTGGATGCCCCGTCCCTGGCAGTGTTCAAGGCCAGGTTGGACGGGGCTTTGAGCAACCTGGTCTAGTGGAAGGTGTCCCTGCAAAGGGCAGGTGGGTTGGAACTAGATGATCTTTAAGGTCCCTTCCAACCCAAACCATTCTATGATTCTAAGTTTGCTTTATTTGGAGAACAAATAAATAATATCAATTTCCAAGATGAAAAGGAAAAAAAAAAAACCCTATAGAACTAGCAAGAATTTTTAAGGTGTTTTGTGAAGAGTCATAAAACAAGTTGGAGACTGTTTACATCAAGTATTATCTCTTATGCGCTATTTTATAAAGTAACATAAATATCCTTTAATATTCAGTCACTTGGAAATAGCATACCAAAATAACTCCTGCATACGTAAGCAAAACACATGAAATATAATGAGCAACTCCAAATCAGAATATGTTGATGTTATCTCAAAAACTTACCGTGTCTCTGGAAGATATTATGCTGCATAAAATTAATTCTTAATGCTAAGAGACACAGAGAAAAACTAACTTGGGAATATTAGCCCACACTTGGATACAGTTTGTGCATTTTTTCCAAATACTTATAGAAAATTTTTAGTGTCTGGAGTTTGTCATGCACCTCCCATGTATTTGCAAGTGAATGAGGACAGTCACTACTTGCTGCTTTTATTGTGCCACATAGCTTAGAGCACTACATGTCTCTCCAAAATCCTGTGCTTTTCATCGAAATCCGGCCTTAATCATGCTGATTATTTTTCAGTGCTTACATAAAAATATAAGCAAAGGCAAATTTTCACCAATAACACCACAGCATGCAGGAAGGTTCTTCAAGATTCTCTGTTCTCCATACATTCCTGAAAGGGATGCCCCATGAGTCACTCCTAAAATCTCCACAGCCTGCAAAACTGGGTTTCTCAGGGGAGATCCCCTATTTCAAAATACTCTGATGTGAAAGTGACAATTTCTGTACAACCATCAATAATCTTTAAACCCATTCTCATCTTGTATGGGTAGATTTTTCAAGGCATACCCAGCTTAGTAATGCAAATCCCACCAGCTTCCCCATGCAATTGTTCTCCATGTCATGCTGGCACTTGTGAAAGTTCTACCCCAGCTATTGGAAAGCTGGCTTTAAAGCACAGCTTAACTTCTTTCTGTACTCTTGATACAGGATACATTCAGGTTTGCTTTGTTCTTTTTCTCCTCAGAGATAACAATGAAGTGACTAGTAAAAGAGATTAAATTTTGCAGCAGTTCTGCTGCTGTGTTTCTAATTATGAGAGTCATTTTGTGCCTTGGCTAGATGCTGGATAGAATGAAAGTAAGTATTTTAAACTTCCTGTAAGAAAATCAGCCTCTGCCAGGCTGGCTCACAATCCCAAACTCCTATTAGATTGGTCATTATTGTTGACTTTCCAGCTGAACAGCACAGCACAGGCTCTTGTATTATCATTGGTACACAGGGGAAATATTACTCTTCAATACTACTGTGATCTATATCGTTACAGGTACAGGTATAGATAAAGGCTTTGTTTAATATAAAATTCTGCCTAGAGCTACCTTTGTTTATCTCTCTCTCACACTCTCAACATGAAATCACAAATATTTCACACAAACCACAAATGCAACTCTGATTGAAAGATGGGGTACTCATGACAAATTATAAAGCCATAAACCTGTAACGTTGAACCTGGACATTCCAGCAGACTGCCCTGCAACCCGCCTCAGACAGAAAGAGTCGTGTCTGATTTTTTAATGCTGGAGCATTTATGAAAGCCAGAACGGTAAATATCTTTACACTTGACATTTCAGGGCCCTGATAATAAATATTTTCATAACAAAGTATGAGGTTTTGAGATAACGGTATTAATATTTGTTTAAATCATTATAGCATGAGGTTGCCAAGCAAAGAAGCAATGGTCACTATCACAAAGCCTTAAAAAGGACAGCGATTAAGTGTACTTGCTTTTTCTTTTGGCAATAGAAAAATAAAGCCTCTATAACTCTCAGCAGTGCAATTTTCTGATGCCAAAGCTATCTCTCCAAAATCCTTTCAATATGCAAAAGCTAACCTCTCCTCTCTCCATTAAAACATATGAAAAACTGTTTGAAAATAATGCAACTCAGTGAGTGACTTCAGATCACAAACACACTCAAGCACTTCATTGAGGACAAAACTATAGGTTTTCCATTAGTGCAAGCAAATTATTTGCTCAGTTGCTCACAGAATGCCACAGTACTAAACACTGCTGTTTACTTGAATTGCACATTTAAAAATTAGTTGAGAATTTTCCCTTTTACATTTACTCTGCTCTTTTTTTGTCTTTTTACAGATCTGACAGCATTCTTTTGTCTGAAGATCCTGTTATTTCTGAGCTTGATTCTACCTCCCATAATACTCATTATAAAATTAAAGATAATACACAGAAGTTCAGGTGAGTTCACAGTTCATAAATCCAGCCTATATGCACTAAGAAAAAAATTAGATTGCATTAAAAAAGATGCTCTGCATTTAATCACTCTCATTTGTTTTAGAGTATTTAACAAGACTTTTGCAAAATTACTAGATTCACAGCACAAATGCAATTAATAAAAATAAAAGACTGTTTGCTATTCTGAGAGGTAAGATCTAGAAGGTAGCGTCATCTTTGGAGAAAGTAAGCTAAAATTTATCTTAATACATGGCTAAAGCTAAGAAAAGCTAGGGGAAAAAAACCTAAAAGCAATGGAAACAAAAACTACATGTCCTTTTCTGCATGATTCCTAAAGGCCCCATTCTAAAGAATAACCACGTACCTACCCAGATAAGACACTGGGACAAAAAATAGTGAATGAAAGCCAGACATCTTCTGTAGTTTGGAGAAAGACATTTTTGTTATTCAGCATCAATTACGCAAAGAGAACTATTACCTGAATAAATAGTTTCATGTTTTCAGATAGATTGGAAAAATTTACATGCTGAAATTTTGCAGGCATAAGAAGAGTTGTGCTACAGCATATTCAAAAGTAATCTAGAGCACCTTTATCTCTCACAGGAGCTGTGTGGTGAGAGCAGACTTGCACTCAGCCCCCGAAAATGGCATATGTGCTTGTAATTCATGCCTGCTATAAAAGGCAGTATGTGCATGTGTAATTCTGAACGTGTATGTGAGAGTGTGCAGGGGAATTAAAAGTTCTGAGAATAGCTGCAGAAGAGTGCTTAGAAATTCACAGGTGCTTATTAACATTTTATGGATGTCTAGTGTTGCTACCTGCTGTATTGCCACTCTTGATCTTGAATGTATAGTTGGTTGATTGCTAGTTAACTGTTACTAATAAATCAATAAACCACTTTGATCTTGATTTGATTTAAACTACATAGCTGAACATTTTTTTCATGTGACAATCATGAGGGAATAATCATGAAGGGGGAATAAATGCTCTTTTTTCTAATACAAGAATACAGAGACATCAAATGAAGGTACCAAAAGACAGATTCAAGACAAAAAAAGGAGTTACTTCTTCAAACAACATGTAAAGTAATCTAAGAATTGTTTGCCAAAACATGTACTGGATGCTACATGGGTTAAAAACTGATTGAAAGAAATTCATGGAAGAAAAATGGCTATTAAATGTAATAGATACATCTGCTGAACCACAAATTATTGAATATACTGAATGTATTCGGTATACTGAATGATTACACAGGAGAAGTAACACTACATGTTTGCTCTCTTTTTGTACGTTTTGCCAGGCATTCACCAGTAGCCACTGCTAGAAAAAAAGATCTTGGACTAGACAGACCTTCGGTCTGAGCAGTTGTCTGTTTTCTCTCTCTATCA
>VYZV01021283.1:8196-56890 GCA_013401275.1 Pandion haliaetus | reverse complement strand
AACATATAGTAAAACCATCTATTAAAACGAAAAAGCAGTTTTAAATGCTTCCTAGCTGGTGGGGGTCTTGACAGAATCTTTTGTAGTAGGGATATGGGGGGCATGCGCACAAATGAGTTTTAGCAGAAAATTGTCATACAAAACATGAATAGCACAGGTTACGACGTATCAAGATAAGATATATGTGAATGCACAAGAACACTAAAACATTTACGCTAAAAGCTTAACTTAAATATGTTAGAAAAATAAGCATTTACAGAAATTCTTTTACAACATATAACAAGGTGCAACACAAAGTGATTGCAACAAAGTGTAGCCTTTGGTGGGGTTTTTGCTGCCTATCCTCAGGCCCACAGCATTAGACATGTGGCAATTCTGCCAAGGGCAAAAAAGCATGCATCTGGAAGATGATGTGCATACGTATATAAAAAGTTACAAAGTCCTTCAAAAGAGCATGGCCTTCTTTTTCTCTTTTCCAAAGTATGAGAGCTAAATAGTCTCAACTTCTTTGTATTGACTTTACAATGAATAACCTATAGTGTTCTTGTTTTGTCCAACATTGTCTCTTAAACCTCCATTCTGCAACGCCACCACTACATATCAGTATTAGGATAGAAAAATTAAGAAAAGCAATGTTTATAAACTTGGAAGGGGGAAGAAAAAGACAGAAGTTGAAATGACAATGTCAGAATCTTCTACAGCTCTTAATAGAGCTAAATAGAGCTAAAATAGTAATATTTTCCTCCTCTGGAAAATAAATTTTCCAACCATCTTACACAATAAATACATACAGTCCATACATATTTAGTCCCTGTTACAGACAGGGACTGCAGACTCTTTTCCTTAAGTCATTATTTGTGATTTTAATTTTCGTTGCTCAATTTGTACTTCTAGCATAGATTAAAAAAAATGAGAAAAATACTTCACCAGGGCTTCATTATTTGACCAACTAATAATAAAATAAATAACTGCTGACAGATTTGGGTGGGTACTTTCTTCAGATGATGTCTTTTTTATCATTCCTACTAAATATCTTTTTAATTTTACCCTACACATGTGAAACAAGGACACAACCAATACTCCCAGGAATATTTTTCAGTACTCTCTTGCTTCCATTAGGCTGTATCTTGGCATGAATTTTTAAGGGGTTCCTTATGATTTTAAATCCTAACCCTCCCATTCAGCTTAAAAGGGATGCCTACATTGCCAAAAGTTAATATTTTCGTAAAAGTTTCTCATAAACATTCACTTCCTTGCTTTCAACTCAGCATTTCTGGGATCTTTTGAAATTATTTCTTCCTCATGTCTACTGTGATCTTGAAAGCTGTTAACAGGCCAACTGTGGGCAGAAAGAAAGATCATCTTTGTATGTACAGGGTAAATTCTCCACTGTCTTTTCTGGCACAGTTCCATTCAACAGCTCCTTTGGCACCCACAGCACTCTGCCTCTTTACACTAGAGCTTGGCCTACGGCTTAACTGCCCTTTCTCTCATACCACATACATCCATTTTACTTTCTTGGTATTTTCTACATGTAATTTCTTAATACTTTAAGAAATAAGCATTAACTGAATGAAGGAATTATGATTTCAAGCATGCATCCCAATCAAGTGTATGAGTGACTGTATTCACATGAACACTTCCCCAAAAATCAAAAAACTTACACACATTTGCACCCAAGGCTGCTCTACAGGCTGTTCAGCTGCTGAAACATCTTAGAGAAACAAAACTGAATGAACTAAAAAGACCTTAGACCTCCCTTCCCTTCGACTCTCAGTTCTGTGCTGCTGTCTTGATGGATAGAGTCTTCCCCTTGTTCTCCACGTGTTAAAGGTGTTGAGTCTTTAAACCTACAAACAAGCTACTTCCCTGCCTTTCTATTTGATTCTTGGCATTAACATCTCACTTCCAACAAGAAAAACACTATGTAGTTTCTTTAACTGCATCTAATGCTAATCACTTCCCCTACACGTGCAAGTTGCAACTGCTGGTGTCCCCCTGAGCCCTTTCCTGTGGCAGTGCTTTAGCTTTTTCAGAAAGGTACCTGTGATGCAGCAGGCAGAATTCCTTGACACGATTTCTCTTTCATTTAAAAAGCCTTCAGTTTTCCTTGTCAACAGCTCCTAAACTTCAGATACCTCAATCCTCCTCCCATTCATGCTGTAGGTTGCAGTATTTCTTCAGTGACCTCTTTTCCTTGTTACCCTAGGGATGGTTGCCCAGGCTTTTCCAAACAGGGATATAATCATGTTCAGCTGGTTTCTGTTTTTCTTTGTTTAAGACATGTTCTCCCTCAAGTTAAAAAGTATCCATGAACATTAAACCAGCTCAGGCCTGACATATCCAGCCAACATCAACAGAATACAAAGTCTTTAAGGTGGCAAAAAGGCACTGTCATACCAGTCTAAAGAAAGAGGTGTGTGCAGGCACAGAAGCAAAGGGAGTAAGTTCCTCTAGTGCTGTACCACGTGTGGCTACTTAGTGCCCCTGCAGTCCAGCTGTCAGGTCAGTGCTGGACAATGCTGTCAGGTCGTGATGAGGAGAGGAGGTGCCAGCACAGGGATGTAAGTTCACAGTAGCTCCAAAGCAAGAGAGGGGTGGTGGGGAGCAGGGGAGAAACTTGAAGTCTTACCAGTCCACACAGCACACATAGCGTGATATGAACCATGTGGTGAACAAGGTAGGAATCGTCTACTGATGACAGCATACAACACAGACAGCAGAACAGTACTGTCCCTGAGCTGGCACCTGTTCATTACCTCCTTCCAGCCCAGGTATGCCACATTTCCCTTTGGAAAATGCTGCTAGCTAATGTCTCATTGCTTAGAAAGGGTGGGCAGTTGGCTAGAACATTCTTGCTTTTCCCTATTTTGCTGTCTTTCTGCTTTTACTTTCAAATTGATGGGTGCTTCCTTCTACTGCTGTGCTGCATCCAGTACAATTCCCATTTTTCCCTTTCTCCTCCATCCTCATCTGAGTCTTCCTACTGCCTCTCTTACGTTAAAAAATTAGAATCAGAGAATGGTTGAGGCTGGAAGGGACCTCTTCAGATCATCTAGTCTATGCCCCCTGCTCAAAGCAGAGTCAATTACAGCGGGTTGCTCATAGCTGTGTCCAGTTAGATTTTGTGCACCTCCAAAGATGGAGACTCCACAACCTTTCTGGGCAACCTGTTCCAGTGTTTGACCATCCTCACAGTAAAAAAAAAATTAAAAAGGTATTTTCTTGTGTTTAAATGGAATTTCTTGTATTACAATTTGTACCCATTGCCTCTTGTCATTTCATTGGGAACCACTAAGAAGCTGCCCCTGAGCTTTTACATCCTCAACCATTTATTCCCGGTTTGTAAGTACAAGGTACAGTGGAGTGCCTCCCCTTGTCATCTCCTCAATCACCTGTGTTAGACAGCTGTCATTAATGCACTCCAGAAACCTCCTGGATCATTTATCTCTGTTGTCCCTCCAGCAGATATTGTGGTGGCTAAAGTTCCCCTGTGAGCACCAGGGCCTGTGAACATGAGGCTTCTTCCCGTTGTCTGAAGAAGGCATCTTCCTGACAGGCAGTCTGTAGCAGGCACCCACTGCAACACCACCCACATATCTGTGGCCTCTCATCCTAACCCCTAAGCTCTTGACTGGCTCAGGATCCATCCCAAGGCAGAGCCCATACATTCCCACTGCCCTTTGACATGAAGGGCAACTTCCCATCCTTGCCTTCCCAGCCAGTCCTCCCAAACAGCCTGTATCCAGCCATGGAACCACCTGGTTACCTCAGCCCTTAGCCCGAGCAGAACAGACAGCAACAGGAGCCAAAGAGACTCCAATACCTTTCTTCCCTTTACTTCTGGTGCCTAGGATAGGTGCCCTCACTGGTCTGGCTTTACGGCAAACATGTCTGTGTAAGTAAGTCTGTTTATATGTTCCTGAGAATGGCCAGAGGGAGAAGTGGCCCTCCAGATAGGAAAGACAAAGATAATGCAATATGCTGCGTATGTATACTCATATTCGTGAAGAAAGGAAAGCGAGGTACACAGATGGAAACATCTGCTGCAAAAAAACACACCAGAGGGAGAACTACAGTGATGAATGTTCCAGCCCTTTGTAAGGTCTGATCCAGATCCCCGGCTCTGTAGGACAAAATAGGAAACACAAGATGGGGAGGAGACAAAGGAATAGGGGTACAGGTGGAACCAAGGGCAGATAGAGACAAGACACCAGAACAGAAATGATATGCCCAATTTCTTGCCCCCTGAGAATGGCAGTGCATCTGTCAGCAGAAAGGCTACAAGTGGAGTTTAGAATATGCTCCTGTTGCCATAAAATTGCCAAACATGTTCACCCTACCCCGACACTTTTAGCACCTTCATTAATGGAACAGAAGTAGTGCACGCCCTGCAGGCCAGGCAAATTGTTCGTGTGCCATGCTTTGCACAACAATACAATTTGATCGTCAGTGATTTCTTATGCCAACATAAAAACATGCAAAACATATTGGCTATTTCATTGGGAGGCTGCAGTGAGGTTTCTTCACAAGCTGACACGCTTGGGAAAAATTGCAGCCACACAGTCTCAAAATGTGAGTCACAAACCAGGTGGATTTCTCACCACCAAAAAGCTTCAGTGACAGTTTCTGCAACATGAAGCCAGTAAGGACATTTCAGTGGCAAAGAGCAGGGCAAATAGGGGCAGTTTCCATACTACTGAGTGCACTCTTACAGAAAGCCTACACGTAGAGCCATTTTTACAAGGCCTTTTAGAGGCTGTATAATAATAGCGAGCTAAGGAATGTTATCTGGGCCACATCATCCTCTTTGTTCTCATGGTCAAAGAACAAAATGCCTGAAATTAAAGCTGCATTGTTCCATTTGGTGGACACTTAACTAGTTGAACCATACAATGAATTAGTCATGGCTTTATTTTTAGACCTTCATTTCAGGTAGTCCTGCAACTATCCACTCTGGCAAGACAATGCATGGCTAAGGGAAGTCAGACCTCCAAAAATAGCAAGCATTCTACGTTTTTAGTGGGAGAGCACATTGGAGAGCAGTCACACTGTCATACCCTACATAACCCTGCCTCTCTTGCTGCTCCAGATACCATCTTTGTGACTTCTGCCAGCTCCTAAAATGGAACAAAAAATATGGGAACAACTTCTGTGTAAGAGCAACTCCTGACTGGCAGAGGACAGTTAAAGCAGCCTTTAAATTATCAATGCACAGAAGAATCCCTTATTAAGTCTTCTATAAATCTGCTCTTTTTTCTCATCCCTTTTCTCTGTAAATAGACCTCTATCTCACAGATCGCTTCTGGATGACTGCTATCCTCAGATTTTCACTGCCTGCTTTTGGGTAACTAGAGAGATCATATTTGGGCTAGGGTGTCAAAAAATGTCCTTAATAGTGGCACCTCTGTTACTTGTGAAATCAGTGACATTTCTGGCTTCATTCAAATATTTTCCTGGAAAATATATTGCCTTTTTACCAGCTCTGGAAAGGAGTAATGTATGATGTATGCCTTGCCATACCATCTGTGTAAACTTACCACAATATATAGCAATTTTCACATCTGCAGTACCAATTACCCATTTTAAAACAAACACATTTTCAGGTAATTCCAAAACCTTTGTTTTCTCCAGTCAGATTTCTTTCTCTCGTAAGACAAGGAAGCACATGCCTAACCAAAGCATGTAAGTAGTCTCACTGCTTTTTAGAGATCTTTACATGTGTAGAAGCTGGTATCTTGGTAACTGGAACTTAAGGGCCAAATTCTCTGCTAGTGTTGTCCTGTAAGACCATGTCCTTCAATTCAGCTCCACTGATTTATAAGCCCAAACTGTATAATGAAATTTAGCCAACTGGAAAGCAGAGTATAAAAGCATTATGATGCTGTCAGCTTTACAGTAGAAAGCCTTGTAGCTAGCATTTGTTTGGAAAAATAACAAGCCCTGAAGATGTTGGCTAGATTTCCTTAACAAGTCGTCTTATTAATGTCATTCCTCTGTATGGAGAACACTGTTAATCCTGGGAGCTTAAACAGAACCAAAATTATAGTAAAAATTTTCATTTGTAAAGGTCTTTTGAATAAAATGAAGCCCGTGATGACAAGACCAGCAAGTAGGTGCATGGTTCCCTCACAACCTGCAGTTCTCCACCGTACTTCCCTATTCTTACAAAGCCTCACAATCAAGGATGTGAAACTGCAATTCCTGACTAGTTATCCAAGAAACTACTACTACTGTGCCCAGGTAATAGTTTCAAGGAACATTATTTAGAAGTTCAAATCAACAACTGTCTTGAAAGCCTTACAGAGCTGAAGTCACTCACTGGCTTGCTTTCTGCTTGTTTCATTCAGATGGGGTTTCTGTTTGTTTCTTTTGGCTCCATTTCTTGCTTGTTTGTTTCCTGTTGTATAACTTTTGCCCAGCAAAGCTCCAGACTGACTAAAGCTCTGCAACGTCCACAGGAAGGTGAAAGGGCAATGTACTGCAATGTTTGGGCTATGTCAGAAGTGCTGTATAGAACCATATTTTTGCTTGCAGATCCCTGCAGGTTAGGTACAAACGTATATGGGTTGTTGTGTTCGTAAAACCATTCAGCTCTCACACATTTTCCTGTATCACAGGTGACTCCAATGTTTAATATAAGTCTAATGTAAAAAGTAGCATAGCTAGTTAAACAAAGATGAGTACCACTCCAAAACAAAATCTGTTTATATTTATATTTAACAACAGGAGGTGTATCCTCTAGCAGATATTCCAGTCTGCCTGGAAAGTGTATATGCTCTATTAAGGGAGGCTTACAAAGGCTTTGATGATTCCTATGGTAACCCAGTAGAAAGGCTGTTACCATGGGGACTAGCCAAGCCTATATAAACCTTCTGTCTTCATTAGAGTATCTCAGACTGAACGCTTTAACAGTTACCTTTCTGGAATAGTTAACAACAATCTCTGCTTTGGGAAAAGAATTAATTATTTCTTTCCAGTGGAAGTCCAGTTATTTTGTCAGCTTTCAATAATACTCAACAGCCTGAATACCTGTCATATATCAATATAGTGAACAGACTAAATCGTGGTATACACTTCAAAAAAGCACTCTGATATTACCATCCCCAGTATTACAGTATATGTACATCATACATTTGAAACTGCAGTTAATTTAAGCATAAGGACAGAATAAATCATACTTCTTAAGTTTAAATTAATGAACTCACATGCACCAAATATCTTCTACCTGTGTGTATGTGTAGTTGGTTATCTGTGAAGGTGGTGTTCTGCTTCCCATTCAGATTCCCCTTCTCAGTTACTTGCAACTCCTTCTAAAATACTGTACCCAAACAAAACAAAATAAAACAAAACAAAAAGTATTTATTTTGAATGTAAATGTTTCATGCTTGGTGTCAGCCAAATTTGCTTTTTTCCTTTCCTTTTTCCTTTCCTCTTTTTCCTTTTTCCCTTCTCCTTTCCTTTCCTATAAACTCAACAGTTTTTGAGTTATGCAAGTGGAAATAAAAGCTTTGTTTCTTCCATATGTTCTACACAAAATGTTTATACATTCACAACTCAAAAATGCCTGAAGGAAGAGACTTCAAACTTCATCTCAGCAATTTCTGAGTCATCATTAATTTCCCCACCTCTTTCCTATATATTAATGAGACTAATTTCTCTTTTTTATGCCCTTTTCCTTTGATATAAGAGCCTTTCTTAGCACCCTCCCTCCCATCACCTTGGGATATTATTCTGCACCTAAAGACGTGCTGTCTAAGCTACAAAATGCAGACCTCAGAGTAAATAAATCAAAGAAACAAACAAATGAAAATCTCAAAATAATTCTTAAAGAGTTTAAAAATGTGCTTCACATTGCCTTTGTCTCCAGTTGCAGTACTACATGTGCTAATGCAGTATGAGTTCTTGACTTGAGTCTTAGAATCAACTTAATATTAACAAACTAAAATTATCTACCTTAAAAAAACCCAACAACTGTCCAGGTGCCCTTTATGATAATGTTTGAGATCTTTCCTAAAAAAAAGTCATATTAAATAGCTCTGGTCTCCTTCAAGTTCATAAAGAAGCCCATTTCTGCTCTATTTTATAATGGAAAGTTCTCTTTAGGGTAGGAATTCAGCATTTTTCAGCAAAAAAAACCAGGACTTGAGATATAGCTTTCTTTCACACTTGCAGATTTAAAACCAGCAAAGAATATCACAACACCTCTCCATTTCAGATGGATAATGACAAAGATGATGATTGATGCACCCAGCCAGGACCACTGTATCTCTGCTCACTTCATGAGCTGTTGCTAAGAAGCACCCTCCAGTCTGGGATGATTAGAAAACTCAAGGCTTTCATGCATCTATCTATAAGCCCAAATCTTGTTCAGCCTACAGCACTTGTGCAGGCTTGGGTTCTTCAAACAAGACACTGCTTGGACTGATCTGTCATTTATGCAGCATATGTGACAAAGCCAAAAAGTACCATCACACTTCACAGCTTTGCTTTCTGTAAAGATGCTTTGGTCTCCCACTTGTTCAGTGTATGTTGAAGACAAAAATTAAAAATTGTTTTGTCATCTCTCATGTTTATACCTCTTTTCCATGCACTAGCATGCTCAGAACAGCACCACACACACACCACCTGGAAGACACAGATCTTGGCATTTGACCTTATCTCCTTATTTTCCAGTATGTATTTAGACACATGGCCAAAGATAGTATCTGAATGATACACTTGACTCCAAGTAGCACTTGATTACAGATTACAGGGTCTAAATGCACCTTCTAGCATGGTATAATCTGATGCAACTCCTGGATCAGTCAGACCACTTTGTATTGTAATGAATTTCTTCTTCAGATTAATGCTGAGGCCCAAACTCATCATTAGCCACCCAAACTAAAAGCAAAGCATCATGTACTTGCTTCGAGGCAGTGCAGCAAACAGGAGGATAAAGAAGGCTTACCTATTTGATAACTTTCTGATTGTGGATATGCAGTGCCTTTTTAAAAATAAATGGTACCTCATTAGGAAATATTAAATTTAAAAAAAAAGAAAAAAAATATGTAGCATAAACAGTAATGCTACTGTATGCCTCAGTTCTTGTGAGGATCCAAGTTTTCACGCTAGAGTGGCTTTCAGAACTGCAATATGATTAAAATCCAATTTTGACGGAGTGCACTACTCACTGGATCACTTTAGGCACACAGGGCATTAGATATATATTCCACCCCTTACATTTACATT
Organism: Pandion haliaetus; assembly: GCA_013401275.1. Taxonomy (NCBI): domain Eukaryota; kingdom Metazoa; phylum Chordata; class Aves; order Accipitriformes; family Pandionidae; genus Pandion; species Pandion haliaetus. The sequence continues at coordinate 47,659 of VYZV01021283.1, read as the reverse complement.
TTATTACAGTTGCATGCACTCTCATGGCAACTACATATGCCAACTGGACGCACAAATGCTTACACCATTCTGAAAAATCTGGGTCTTAACATGTTGTGAAACAAGACAGAATACTGGTTCACAGTGCACTGCTGGGCAAGCAGTCTCTGGATTGCGTTGAAGCATTGTCTATCCATATGTCCCTGTCACCATAGTCTACAACTTCACAGGCATTCAGAGTAAAATGAAATGATACCCACAAGGCATTGTAACAGAACCCCTGCAAATCTGAACAATTAAAGCAATTCTTCTGAGGATGAGCTCTATTAAGGAGATGTAACATTTTACACAGCTCTTAAAATACCAGTGTTTGCATAGAATTTCTGTATTGGACAAAGACTATGCAACGAATTCTGCAAGGTGCATGAGATGGCTTTACTCCCCAAATTCTCACTGTATTTGCTGAAAATATGTGTATTTTTAGCTTTTCAGCTCATCTTTTCTACTCAGTTTTCTATTGGTCACTGAAGTAATGATATCTCAGCTAACTCAAACGGTAACATTTTGACAGTGACACTACTACCAGCACCCCTTTAAGCAGAGCCCAGTCAATGCCCCTGAACCAGCAGTGTACATGCCAGCTGAAGAGAATAAGGTCATTTCTCTCCCTTACATCTCTTTGACAGCAAGTAATTGCTCAAAGGAGCAAGCCTCGTTCGATGTTCTTGTAGTCAAGAAATCATTGCCAATTATTGCAGTTGTGAATGATCCCTGACCAGACTAGAGAAGGCTCCTTAAGCCAGCCCCACAACCATGTATCGGGTGCGATGTATAGATGTTATAATACAAATGGCCTAACAGTGTCGTAAAGGGAGAAGACTGGGTGATGAGTGATGCTTTCATTCCTTCTGCGTGGTGAGACTTACAGTTCGAGATGATTCAGTTAGGGAGTATGTCAGCAGAGAGTTTTTAATCTTGTTAAAGAAAGCAATCTTCCTTCCTATTGGATACCTACCGGCAGTCTCTAGAGAGATGACTTCTTCCCAGTGCTGCACAGGATCCCACTGCTTGCTGTGCTGGAAGGAATGTGTCAGAACTAATCTTACAATAACAAGTTGCACTAACTGCTGACATGAATCTTGGCACTGACGTAAGCCTGAGTTGTTTAATTAGTATTTATGAAAGATGAAGTGATACTGTTCTTCAAAAAATGGTAACATTCTGATAATCTGTTATCATAAACTGATATAAAGATTTCAACCAAACTAAGATTACTTGGAAAGGGGAACAGTTATCTACAGTTTAATAAAGCGGAGAAGGGATTTGGAGAGCACACCATTATGCAGAAGTAAATACATAAGCTTTGGATTCATGGTGGTTTTTTTCCTATTTAGCTTCTCATTAAATGCAATTTAATCTTGAGAGAAAAATTTAGCTCATTATTATGAATGTATTCTGAAGAATAGGTGACCACCACTATACTTTTAAATCGTAACATTCCAGCAGTGATGTATTCATTGACCACATTGGCAGAATGGGGATCAGTATTTAATATCTCCCTAATTAAAAAAGAAACATGTCCAAGATTCATAGACCACTATTCAAAATGCAGAACTTCATTTTCATAGGCAGCAGAAACTAACAAAAGTACATCAAATCAGTCTTTGGTAGATTTCTTTAAATTGATAATTAATGCTAAACTCTTATAGATTAATAATAACATACATATACACAGACACAGTACATTCTTCCATCTTCAAAGAAAAAATCCATTAAAATTGTTATTAAAAGACTCCTGGGGACATTTTCAGGTGTTTTTCTACTGTGATAGCATTAGCTCATGATAAATTCTGCTTATAGCATCAAGAATGTTTAATTTCCCACAGTCAGATTGCTTTCTTCCATTGAAAGTCCCACGGGAAGTGGTTTGAGGAAAGGGGTACTCCGCAACATTCTTCTTCTGCTGTGTTTTTGAAGCCGATTTGTGCGTATCTCTAGGGAATGACCAGGGACACAGGGCTACCCACAAGGGTGGGAAAACATTTGAGCATGAGTATTTAGCAGAGTGATATTCCATGTTAGCTTTTCTATGAATCCACATTGGGAATAAAGCGGACAGCTCCCAAATGTTGGACTTGCTCTTCCTTCAAGCTCCTTTCCCATACACCTGTTTGTGTACAACGGAGGGCTGCTGGAGGCCTTGGAGAAGGAATTCTGATATTATCAAGGTATGTAAGTAATCTTCTTTCCATGCCTCTCCTTTTTCTTCCATACAGGAAGGGGGAAATCTGTGTTTGTCAGGTACTTTCCTCATGTCTCCACTACCTGGATCAGTCTCAGGTCTTTCCATTCAAGGTACTGCACAGTTTGTAAAATATATCTCTCTCTTGCTACTATATTCCTTCCCCAAGAGTCACCATTCTCCACACATGTGATGCAATTTAATCACGTGTTGAATTTTATCTCCAGGTAAAGACTTTAAATTCACTAAGAGACAGTCTTTGCTGTAATATGCGTCCACAATAAACAGTACATACACGGCACTGCTTTGATCCTCTCTTATCCTAACTACCTATCACAGTGTAAGGATCTTACTTTCCTCTGAAAGCACCCCACCTCCCCAAGTCCCTTTTTTTCCCCATCACTGTTTCTCAGTGAAAGTCATTGTCTGCTCTCCATCTTACCTAGGTGGGCTGGGAATCACAATGCTCTCATGACTCATCTATTCTCTGTCTTTTAGCCAAGATCGTCCATTTTCATATATTACCTCACACTTACATCCATTCTGTCCACTTCATACATTTAGCCTCTTCATGCTGGTCCCCAGCCTACTCACCCAGTCAAGCACAGTCCATTTTCATTTCTATCAATGACTTCAAAACGTCTCACAGTCACACGCATACATGCATATGCATGTCTTAGACATGACAGAAAGGTGAAGACTTCACACTTGAAAGCACAATAACTACATGGAGTTGAATATGGCCTCTTTACCTCACTTGAGATCTGCTTGCACCTGATGTGATGTTCAGGTATGAAGAACAGTCCTCTGGCTAAGGAGAGAACACCAAAAGACCTACAACACGATAGTGGTGTGACACTATTCTCTGCTCCTCACTGTCAGACTGATATCAAGGGAAGCAGGGCCAGCACTGAACATATCCCATCTAGGTTTTTATCCTCAAAAGGGTAGACAATGTTTAAGATGAACGTGCAGAGGAAAAGCCTAGTTCTCACTGATCACTGAAAGAAAACTATTGAGTGCAGCAGCATTAGTAGGCCTAGAAACAAAGCAATCTGTTACATGTATTTCTGCCCTGCACGACTTCTGCAGACTCTCCCACCTCTGATTCACAGAGGGTGAAAATCTATCAGAACCCTGGAATTTAAATAATTTTCTGGCATCTCAGGGTTTTAGCTGCAACATCTTGACCAATCCCAAAGGATGGAGGAAGGCCTGTAGGGAGACAAGGCAATGGACCTGTCCCCTATAGCTTTAGGGAAGGTTTTCACCTATTTCACCTGTCTCACAGCCTTCCACACCAAGACTCGGTGCATCAAGAGCCGCTCAAAGTCCTCCTGGGTCGGTACAGCTTTATGCCACCCCCAAACAGGCGGGTGGTTGTCAGGCACAATCTGGCCTTGGACTGTTTTTCATTGTATAAAGTTGCTATGGTATCACCAATTAAAAATTCTAAAAAATAATCTGCATCTGTACAGCATGCTAAAATAACCTACCAAATGACACGTCCTTTCATAGAAAGCGAGTCTACTAATTGCTGAGGGGCAGATTCCTCCACCCTTCCTCTCACTGAACAGTGCCTTCAAGCTGCAAATACTCCCACTGCTTTCAGCATTTGCCAAGGCAAAGTTTTCCACAGAAACCATGAGTCAGGCTCCAAAAATCAGGAGACAGGCTTAAAAAATCATGAGATTTAACTACAGCAGGTGAAGTATTTTGCCTTGATGATTGGATTTGGCAGAGCAGGCATTCGACATACAAGTCACCCTCACAGCTAAAAAGCAGGTGATCGGCAGCTTCAGCACAGAGTGATCCCAGGCACGTCTGAAAATATGTGGTCTAACACTTCAAAAGCTTTTCGTTAGTGTCTAGCAGAAGGAAACTGAGATCCTAGTTTCGCTGAAAATTTTATTCTCTCTCCATTTTTATCTTTGTCATTTCATCATTTATTTTTTCCTTTTTCTGTCCTTCTACCTTAATTTCCAAATGCATTTCAATAGATTGATCATTGCAGGAAGAAGATGAAAGTCAAGAACCAGCAAGATGGTTCCGGTAGCCAAGGCTTTGACAAAGCCATGGATGACAGCGCTAGCCTGTAAAGGCAGCACCGGGCCTCCTGGGAGAGAGGGTTGTGCTGACCAGAAGGAAGAGCCTCGCATGCACCCGTGATCTGGTAGAGCTGAGCAAGGTGAGGGTGTCTGATTTCACAAAGCTTTGTTTTCCCCTCGCTCACCCATCAGCTTAATATCGAGGACTCGAGATCAAATGACTTAAAAACCAAACTTCAGCCAACAGTATCTGAGATCACAAACTAAAGATCTATTTTCCCTCTTCATTCTCACAAGCTACTCCTTCGCAGTCAAGGACTCAAGCTCATGTCCCTGACGGAGCGCCGCGCACAGGTACCAACAGGCCTTACCGGCCCTGACTGGCCTCCATTGGCCCTCCGCCATGGCTGGGGGGCTCCATGTGCCCACAGGCCTTTGCTGCAGCCCAAGCTATGTCACAGGGTAGGCTTGTCCTTAGCTGCCCTCCCTGACCCTGACCTGCTGACTGGTCCTGGACTGACATTAGACCTGACTTGTTGCCCTGCTTTTGCCCAGTGATTACTGGAGTATTGACAGAACCTGCCACAGTCACCAAGCTGCCCTGCTTTGGATTGTCCCTCCTCAGTGATGTCACTGTTCCTCCTCAGTGTCCGTCCTTAGTGATGTCACTGTTCCTGCCTTTACACTGCCCGACTCCAGGTCAGCTGTGTGGCAGAAAGGCTCGTGCCATAATATGGAGCAATCTGAAATTAACCCTGGGCTGGCCGCGTGTCAGGAGCCCAAAGGAGGTTCTGTGGCAGCTGTGGACAGCAGAGCTGAGAACCATCACTTTTTCTCTGATGACAAGCACAAACATGAGTGTGAGTACTACATAATGAACATGCAGACAAATCAGAGGACAAATTTAGACCTGCTCAGACCTGATGCAACAAGAACCTGCCTTCACTTATTTCCTCCCACTATAGTGAGCCTTCTCACCCCCATATATATTGCCAGCAATCTTTTACACCTTCCACCAGAACAGTGAGCTAGAAGGTCATAGTGCACAGAAAATGACACCTTGGCACATTCCCTCTTCAACTCAAAGCCTTCATCTTCCCCACACAGAAAAAGCCTGAAAGCTCTGCAGCATCAGCTTGTCAATGAGGGACAATTTAGCTTCAAGAAATTATCAGCACTGATTAATCTCATGAAGTTTGAAAGCAAAGCCCAGAAACAAGTTTTATCATGAGTTTTACAAGGTTCTATTAATTAAAGAGACAAGCATTTATATATGTTCATGTTGTATGTCTCTTACCTATTAATTTGACTAATTAAATATATATTTTATTTCACAGGAGTTTATGAGATTTTGGTCACAAACATGGTGATAGTAGCATTTACATAAGGGAACAAACAAGTCCAAATAGGCACCTAGATTTTGGCAAGACAAACACGGATTTGTAATGTCATAAGATCAAAAAGCTGTTGCTAAGTATGATCAAAAAGAAAGACTCTGGTCATTTTCAAAAAGAAAATATTAGGGGTTTGTTTTTTTTTTTTTTTAAATGGGTGTTGAGAAGAGCTAAGTGAATAGCTGTCTGTCTGGGTAGGAACATGTCTAGATGTTATAAATTTAGAGATGAATAATTTTTCTTTACAACAAGTATAAGAAAAGTACAGAAAAGATGCTCCATCTCGAGAAAAGTCCATATAAGCGGAATCAGCTTCCCTATGAGGAAATAATTACTGCAAGCTGCAAAAATAGAAATAAAATCTCTGACGAATGGCTGGTGTATGAATTCCTGTTACAGTTTATTTATGCAGACAATATAGTGTCTGGGATGAAACAGCTCTGTTGGCAGAATGAGCATGAGCCACTGTATGTGGGCTCAGAGCACTGCATGGGTGTGTTTACTTCAGCTCTCCTGGAACCATGCAGAAGTGACGTTATCATGCTAGAGCCTGAAATAAGCAGTGAAATCGCCAGCACCAAGAGAAAGCTGAGCATGTGGCTGAGATTTTCGTCATCTGACAAAAAAAACCTAAACTAAGAGGAAAAAGTATTTGAAACCTCTTCCTAAGCAGATCTCACTGAATTCAAAGAGGGGCTGCTGGACTCAGTCAATCCCATTTTGCCACTATGATCATTTACCTGTAGTGTTTTCTACAGGACAGGACAAACCACATCTATTTGCCTTTTCCTGTCTGTATGTTTATATTGCCTTATTCTTCTAAATAAGACTTCAAATTGTACTGGATATTGTCAAAAACTCCAGTAATCCCCAGTAAGAAGAAAATAGTCTTCTCTGAGATAAAAAACCCCATGGATTTTATACAAAAGTTATAAACAGCTTCTTTTTCTAATCTAAAGGATGAGCCTGAAATGAAAATGCATGGATTAAACATGACCACCATCACCCTGGTGAGTGGAGGTCAGCCCTCCTGGTCTGCCTGGTGTCGCATTATCCAACTGAACTCTGCATGCACTCACTGCACCTGTGGGCTCGTGGCCGGGCTCGCAGTATGCGTAGCACAAGACCAGCCTTGGAAGACAGTGTGGACACCCACCGCAGGGAGACTGCACCGCAGCTCGCAAGAGATAGATAGAGCAAAAAGGGACAGTAAAGAAGGGGCACTGTGAGAACACAAATGACCAATGCTGTACTGTCCCTCCACCAGAGGAATTGCCCATCAGTGATCATACAACTCTTAGAAACCAGTGGATCAGGACAAGGACCAGACTCCAACTCACAGCCCACCTCTTTGGTCCTGCACCCCCTGAAGTAAATGACAGAAGATCCATTGGCTTCAGCGACAAAGCATCATACCCTGCCAACAGGAATCACACACGGTTTTTTCCTCAGACCCTAAGTTTGTGTGAAACCACAATTTTCTTTTGCTCTCAGTGTTCAGCTGTTGGAAGATTTTTCCATGTGTGTCCCAGTAACAAATTTCTGAAGTGCCTCATGCAAAACCCAAGCACAGCCAGAGAGCAGCTACCCCTGGGCCTGTAAGGCCTCCTGGCATATCCAGAGATGAGCTCAGCAGTGATGCAGCTGAAGGAAGAGAGCCATCTAAACTATTTAAATCTTAGAAGTTCGCTGAAGTGATGTTTCATTCCCTTCCACTGAAGTCAGTTGGAGTCTTCCCATTGATTGCATAACAATAGGAGTGGCCTTTGGCATTTGGGTTTGGGGGGGATGGGGGACTGGTACCCATAATCTCACCAAAAACAGGCAGTGATTATTTTTTCATCAGTTCTGAACTTCAAATTTTGTCCCTCTTCTCTTGTCTGGGATTCTGTAGTGTTCAGCTATTTATTTTTTCCATGAAATACTCAGAACAATTATATCAGGATCTATGTTGCAATCCTAGCTAAAATATTTAGAGGGAAAAATCCCATTATACATGGACAACTTCTTCCAGAATGGAAAAAAGCTTATATATTTGACCTTACAAAAGATAATAATATAGCTCAAAAATAAATGGTTAGTCAAGATATATTCTGAAACAGACGCACCTGAGAAGAGCAAATTGCACCCACTCATTATTATGATAAAATTATCAGCGATGGGCAGTACAGTGCAAAATTATCAAAAATTCATGTCATGTTGAAGAGGAAGAGAGGAGAGAAGAAGTCATGCAAATAAACATCCTGATGTAGAATATGTTTTTTCTGCCTCCAGATTCTACCAGGCAAAACAAGGGTATGCAAGTGGAGCTGTCTACTTTTTCTGGAAAAAAAATATGGCATAGGGAGGGAGCATTTCATACACTGCAATATTTTATGGTCCTATGTTAGCACCTCTCTGAGTTCTGGTTTTGTCTATGTGCCCTGAATATTATTGTTTTCAAAAGACTCTTATTTGGCTTTGTTCAAAACTGGAGGGAATCTTTCCTTGGGGAATAATTAGGAATTATTCTCATCTTTAATTTCTATTTCCTTATAAAAAGATGAAAACATGCAGAACAGAAGTTTTACTCTATGGCCTGAAAATCTAAGCTGCTGTGTTCTCATCAAATTTGTCTATATTTTTAAACAGTGTCTTCACCAGTAAAGGAAGAAATTCTGTGAGGCTAGATATTATGTACATGCCGAAACAGATGTCTGTAACCATTGCAAAAGCCTTTTTCTACCTCTTAGAGATCCAAAACAGAGCTATTTTTTGGAGACCGAAAGATCTTTATATTGAAAGATCTTTATAGTATCTATAGCAGCTGTAAAAGCAATGGCAGCTGATAGCACCAGCCAAAGCAGATACAGTGAATGAATGGGTCGTGTTAGCGAACATTAAGTAACAATTCACAGTAATTTACAATAAATTAGATGCAACTGCAATCTAAAACCTATACGAAGGTGTGCTGGTTTTGGCTGGGATAGAATTCATTTTCTTCATAGTAGCTGCTATGGGGCTGTGCTTTGTGTTTGTGCTGAGAACAGAGCTGATAGCACAGGGATGTGTTTGTTGCTGCTGAGCAGTGATTACCCAGAGCCAAGGGCTGTTCTGCTTCTCACCCCACCCCACCAGCGAGGAGGCTGGGGGGGCACAAGGAGTTGGGGGGGACACAGCCGGGGCAGCTGACCCCAGCTGACCCAAGGGATATCCCAGACCATATAACGTCATGCCCAGCAATACAAAGCTGGGGAAGAAGAAGGAAGGGGGACGTTCGGAGCGATGGCGTTTGTCTTCCCAAGTCCCCGTTAGGCGTGATGGAGCCCTGCTCTCCTGGAGATGGTGAACACCTGCCTGCCCATGGGAAGCGGGGAAGGAATTCCTTGTTCTGCTTTGCTTGCATGCACAGCTTTTGGTTTACCTATTGAACTGTCTTTATCGCAACCCACAAATTTTACTTTTTTTTCCGATTCTCTTCCCACCCCACTGGGGGGCGGGGGGAGTGAGCAAGCGGCTGTGTGGAGTTTAGCTGCCTTCCAGGTTAAACCACAACAGAAGGAAAGAAAAAGGTCACTTCTTGTAATAATACATGTACCTATTCTCTTACTTCCGTGCATAGATATCTAATTACGTGCATACAAATAGATATCAGTTTTAAGATACTGGGCTTATTGCAGGATATGATGTGAAGATGCTTTTCGGGCACTTAACTATCATTTCTGTTTCTCCAAGTGTTCCTGCTGAACATTACTACTATTAAAAATTCTTAGGGAGTTTTTAAAAATTCCCAAGTTTATATATTCGTGAAGCATGGGATTTTTAATATATCCATTTTTGAGCCTTTTAATCACGCACGTATTATCTGAATACATTTAGTCACTATGCATTAAAGAAAAAATATCTTTTTTTGCATTAATTTAAATAGATATCAATGATTCAACTTCAGCTGAATCTTCAGTACTGCATTTCCTCTGTATCTTTCATGACATTACAGATGTGTAGTCTCAATTTGTTTGTTTGCTTATTTTTAACAATTTTTAGTAACAGAAAAGGATGTATCATAATGCGCACATGGAGTGCTGTATCTAGCACAAGCTATAGTTTTTCACAATTTGAGTACAATGTTCCCTAAGGCATCCCTTGGTAAAAGACATTAGCATTAATACCAAAACCTTTAGCAGGAAGGCCTGGGTTGATCCCTTCTTTTTACTCTTATGCTTACTGTAAGAACCTGATTCATTTCCAAAGGGCTTACCCATAGCTAGTTTTGCATTTTTCTAAGACTATTGTTATTGTCCATGTCAGTCATTTGTTTTAACACAGATGACGTTCCACAGGGTGTAATTTAAACATCACTCTGGTCTTCCTTAGGCTAGGATACAGATGGTCTTATCCCTGATCTAATCTTAAACAAGCACAGTCTTGGTGGCAGTGTCTATATTAGAGATTCTCAGACAAGAAGGTAGTCCTTGGTGCATATTGCTGGGTCTTGTTTTCCTGCTGTGGTGCCATTTCAGCTGATAGCTCTGTGTAGACATTTGACAGGACCAGTGAGAGAAATTACTGAGGTGGGCCTCAACTGGCAAGAGATAAAATGACAAGACAAAGGTAAGCTTTCCCATAAAACCTCTTTGGAAACCCATCCAGGGGGGACTTCAACTGCTTTAGAGAATTTTAGGGTAATGAAGAAGACCCCACAGAATAAGAAGAATGTCAGCATGCCCTTTGCTAACAAAAGAGCACCCGCGGGAATAGCTAACATTGCTCCCATTGCCTGTCCTGGCCCAAAACAGATTGTGCATGAACTAGAGTTGTGCATTCAGTTACCTGAGTTGCACCTAGGTACCTAGGTCCTGGGTAAGCTCCAAGTCAGTAGCCTGGGCCAGCAGGGGTTGGATGTTTCATGGTGCTACAAAAGCACTGCATTGATGTATTAAAAACATTTGGAAATTGGAGAAATTTAAAAGTCTTCAAGACTTATGGGGACTGATTAAGGTGCAGGCTTCTGTACTTTGGAAATAGCTCCAAATTACTTAAAAATTAACCGGGAAATCCCACAAGTTGTTGAGAATTTGTAATACATGAGATAATTGATGGCTGGTGCAGCATTATATGCACTTTTACAGATTTCTTTAGTATTACCCTCATACAGTAAAATCATAAGGGCAAGAAAACACTGTTTTCATCACTGTTGATCCTTTCAGTGATCCCAAAACACAGACATTTTACTTCTTGGAAACATAGGGTTATTGTGCTTATTCCTAAAAGCTGAGATTGTGTTGCTCTGGGCTGCCACATGGGCTGGATAGGAAGCAAGTCAACACCTGGAGAGAACAGTAAAGGAATCATAATCCAGGGTTGTTCCATGTTTTATTTTTAGATGAAAAGGTAGTAAGAGGGATAAATGGTGAAATGCTGTAGGATATAGCCAGGAGCTAAGGCTGGAACAGTGGGGTTGTATGGAGCACTTGGGAAATGAAAGTATCCCTTGGAGAGGTAATTTTAAGCACTGATCTTACCTAATAGATGGAAAGAGAGTAGGTGGTGTAGTCATATAAGAGAAGAATCTAGCCCCAAATAAAAAAATATGTACTTTTTTTTTTGTCTTAAATGACTTTTTCTGTTTTAGGCATAGCAGTCAAGACCTTATTGGAGCAATTTGTAGATGATGCTAGTTACCCACTTTAAAAGGAGCAGAATTTTGTTTTAAGGGGTGTAAGGAGAGACTTTGTCTGTCCTAACGCAGAGGTCCAAACCACTGGGGGGCTATAGCACAAATTAGAACAGAGATGACCTGCTGTGCTCTTTGTGAACGCTTCACGCTTTCCTGCTAGCTGCATGTCCTACAAGATGCCTTGCCATCAGCACCTTGTTCTTTCCATTCATTTAGACTTTCACAAAGTCCAGTTCAGTCAGTTGAAATCAGAGGTGTCCACATAATGGGGTATAAACTCTACAGACTTAGATATGAGCGTAGATTAGATATGGGCAACAATTCTGAGAACTAAAAAAGGGAGCACTGCATCATTGGATGAGCTCTGAATGGAACAAAAGAATTAGCTTAAACACAGGCTCAAAATAGAAAATAATTTTAGCAATGTTGTTCTACTAGGAGGCTTTTTTTTCCTCAGAACTGATCTGCAAAGGAAAAACTACAGCAAAGCAACTTCTCTTCCATTCAGCTCTCGGGGCTTAATTCTCCCTCAGTACAAATTCTACAAACTAATTAAAGTATCTCAAACAATGAACTGGATGATTCGATACGGTCACGTTACCACAAGCATTGTGAATGTTGCCTTTTTTGTTGGCAAGCTTGCCAATTTACCTGACATTCGCGTGCTGCCTAGCAGCCTGGCTGGCCTCTCAAGCAATGACTAAGTCTTTGGGCAAAGTTTAGAATTTGGGAAAGTGAAAGTGTAGTTTAACTGGGTGTATACCTTTCCTTTTTAGAAGGCATGTTGCAATCAAGACTGCAAAGGTCACATCCACTCCTCCTTTTTTGTTAGTGCTGATTTGGGCAAGAAGCCAGTCATGTTTATGGGGCAACTTACAGTCTGATGTGATACATGCAGCAGTTCAGAGCCCTGGATCAAAATGGTTGCCCACTGGGAGACTGGACTGACCATATTTCTCCTATAGCGTGCTGCTTCACAGTACTTCTGCGACAGAAAAAGTCCCAGGCACACACACAACTAGGCAGGACTTACTGGAGCTACTGTATTTATCCAAAGCAGCTACAGGACACCAGTCACTGGCTGCCAAAAGTATGTACTGAACTCAACATCTGCTCAAAGCTCCTATAACAGAAGTTGGTTAGGGAGTAAGATTTAGTATACGAACAAAGGTCTCTGTTTCTCTCACACTTGTTTAACCTTATTGTCTGTATGCAGGAACATCTTCACAGCCTTACGCCTAGCTTCATTTAAACTACTTATAAAGTCACCTTCCCTTTCCAGACTTTCACTTGCTGTCCAAATATGGTTAAAGACCACTAAATTCCACAAGAGTCTACCTAGCAGCAGATGTGCATGTTTGTTACCGGCACTTTATCTGAACACCTGTGTTACTCAAGTATCTAGCAGTTCAGTCAGCCTTTAGAAAGAGGACAGCACTAGTTGTTTTCAGTGCCTCAGTATAAATTTTTTGATAGCTTTTAGGATGACAGCAACATTTAATGGACAATTGGGGGAATCCAGTCGTCGTGCAAAAGCCCAGAGTGTGTAGGATCAATGTTAAATCATTAGAGACTAAACTTCACAGATACTGAATGCTGATCAATTTTTAAAAAAAACTCATGACTTTGGCATTTTGTTGCAGTCTTTGTTTGCAATTACTCTCTTAACTTAGTTCAGTTCAAAAGGATGTCTGAGAAGTGACACACTAGGGCCCATCCAAATACTTTAGTTCAGAGAGCTTTCTGAACTGGGGAAGTAAATTAATCCATTTTTTCCAAGTAAAACTCAGTCCACCATCACTTCTGGTTTAGATACAATTTCCGCATTTGCTTTTATTCTTTGTAACAGCAGGGAAGATTTTAAAGCTGAGCCATTTATAGCCATAACCCATTGAATTACTTTCTGGTGAAGTGGTTGAGAAAATCTTCCTTTGGAAGAACTAGTGACAGTGTGTACATATTCCAAATCATAACGCAGGCACCAATAAGCTGCTGGGTTTAAAAATGTCTTCCTTTACTTGTGTGTAGCACAAATGAAGTCAGTGGGGTTTCAAATTAAATAAAACTTGGCACTTCTTCTCAAAAAGCCATATTTTGTTTTGCTAGATCTGCATAACTCAAAATTGCCTAAGTGAAAGTTTCTTGCACATAAGAGAGATGAATTTAGCTCAAGAAAGAAATTCTGTCTTAATTTAAATCCCTAAGGCAAACAGGTGTTAGTCTGTGCAGAATTTGGCCCTTTGGGTCCTTTTATTCTACCTCTACATTTATATTCTCTCTAAAACAATTGGGCAATTTCGCCATCCATTCAAAGATAAAATACGACCCGTCACTCTGAGACCAAGGTGTGGATCTCCCAGCTCTGAATAATGACAGTCCTGATAAATGAAAGAAACAGAGAACAAATGCAATGCCAAAAAACACTTGAGAAAGACATATTCTCTTATTTTAATTTTTCAATTTTGCCTAAGATATGAAGAAAACCATGGAAGTATTGCAGATTTTTTTTTTTAATCACTGTTCAAGTATGCCAAGAAAAAAGCAGTAGGGATTAAACACCTTATGCCTTTTATAATCCTGAGTTGTTATTTTTTGATCTCTGAGGTCTCAAGCAAGACCCACTAATGTTTGTAATTGCACCATCTATTCTAGAAGTTGCAAGTAAACGTTTTTATTTGCATTTACCTTAATATGATGAGTTAAGTGTGATTTCAAGCTAGGTAAGTAATGATAATACATTTATTACTTAAGTGTATGGAATATAAATTAAGTTGTAGTACACAGGTACCCCAACTCTCCAGCAGTCCTGCTAGAGTATGCTCTCATGTGCCTGATATTGTAGAGTAATTAAAGCATAATAGTTTGGGACATTTTGAAATTATTAGCTTTCTTTTGAAGGAACCAAGCAGAGATCTTAGTTCCAGACCACACGAGTCTGGAGATGTGTAAGTGTCTTCCAGTGGACAGCAATAACCAAGGAGGGTCTCTGGCTGTCTCTGTGAAAAGACTGTGGGGAGCAGATGCTCAAACTCAAAGCTCCCCAGGAAGTTTGTCACAGCCACCAATTATTATATTTGAAGTAGTGGGCCAAAAAATAAATCTATTTCTATTCTGTCTATTTCAAGATGAAAGCAAAAGGATGTATGGTCTAAATGAATAGCCAAAGACCTCCAAAACAGCAACAATAAAAAACATTTACCTCCTTTTCACTGCTACATCATTAAAGCACCATGTGGATATGAAGGGAGAGAAGGTATTCCCTGGGAAATACTTCATTTTCATTGTGAATTCAAAGGAATACACTCCAAGTGTGTTCTTGAAATGCAGAGGGATGGGGTGAGATCTGGTGGTAGCTGACATGCCAAAGAATTGACTCTGTTACTTGCAGTGGCCAGCAGGAGACAATGTTGCAGTGTTAATAAATCACACTTAATTCCAACTCCTGAGTAACAGTGAGCTCTGCTAACTATCTGGCTATTCTCTTATGGTCAGTAAAGAAATACAAGCAATATTTTTAAGTCTTTAGAAAGGGCTGAAGCATGAACAGCTTTAAGGTGGGACTTCTGTTGAGCTGTACTAGTTTACCTCTCCTACTGCAGATCTAAGCACATTACTTCAGTGTTTTGACACTGCAGGGATTTTGAAGAATTATTTTGCAAATCTAGCTTCTGTAGGTGCTCTCGTGTCCCTGATACCATAAGGTTGCACCATCCTAATAGAAGGATTTGAAAGATATTTGCAGACTAATTTTTTGGAGGAGACTAGTTTGCAGACTGCTTTATAGAGAACTTTATCAGTTTGAACACAGAAAGAATTCCGATATTCTGTTAATGTACAGTGATGTGACAGACACCTGCACACATAGTCTACATACAGTGTGTAAGAGAGGCAAACACATAGGCACTTTCTTCTGGAGGTAGCTCTGTAGTAGTTGTATTGTCCACGACATGCCAAGTTCAGGAGAACATAGTCCAATGGCGATGCCAGTCATTGATTAGGAAACCAGGCATACTAAAGACAAAACAGTCACTCCCTGATCTTCTAAGAACTTTCAGGAGAAGGATCTAACTACCCTCCACCTTTGGGTTTCATAATCCACAACACTTTGTGTAACAACACTAGGATTTGATCCAATGTCTTCACAATTTTTATGAGTCCAGGATTTTCCCATTTATTGATCTATGTATAAGAAAGACCATAAAGAGGGGTTATACAACCATCACCTTGCTCTCAATTATTCCTCTCTGCCACTCCCCTCTATCTGGTGCTATAACGCTGCGACTACATCTAGAGTGTAGTAGAGATGAATGAAAAAACTCATTGGGCAACTCTGAAAAGTTTATTTTACACATGTTGTTGTACGTTGTTTGGGAGGCATTTCTGTTTAAAACAAAAGAAAAGGAAAAAGGAGAGAAATACTATGAAGCTGAGACAAGTTTACAGATTGGAACATATTTATCTGGGGCAGCGAATTATGCCTAGATATGCATGGAGGCATTCGTCACCCTAATCTATGTAAACACCTTGCAGATTCTCGCCACAAAGCCAGTAGTTGTGTGCACAGCGCAAGAGGGAGGGAAGAGGTGGTAGGAGAATCTACATAAGCCTCTTCTGAACTGAGATGTAGGAGTGCCTGTCCCCCATACATGAGAGGTCTGAGCAACAGCTCCGTGTGCCGCTCCTTTGTTCTTACCAAAGAGCTGAAAAACAGAAACTGCTAGCAAAGCTGCGGTGACTGGCTTAGAGTAGTACCAGAGCAACAAGAAGGGAAACGGTGAGTAGCTAGTGCAGGGCAAGAGCAGCTCTGACTGAAGGACCACTGGCACTTTCAACTGCGCCAACTTACCCAAGAGAAGACTCTGCATCTGGCACCTGCCCATCCCAAACTGAAAATTAAGTCCTAGCAGAGGGAGTGGGAAGCGGTGAGATGACCTGTCAGTAGTCTCAGTGAAAAAGCAGAGGAACAGTGTGATCAAGAGTGAAAAAGCAGAGGAACAGTGTGATCAACTGGACTTCAGGAAAAAAGTAGTTTGACCCTGCAGATTACTCTGTCAGTCTGCCTTCCTGATTATTTCCTTTATTCTTTGATGAATTGTTGTTTGTTAAGTCAATTGAATCATGCATGTCAAGGGAAAACTAGCTCACTGAACAACAGAAAGTTTAATTTAATTTTCTCAGGGTTTTTTTTAGTTGGTGGGATGGGGACAGAGGCTGAAGCTGGTATTTCTTTAGTATTTCCTCAAATATAAACGCAGTCCATATTGTGGCCAATCAAGTCTTAGCAGAAGGGTTATAACTAAATGAAGGAAAGCTGCAAGTAGGACAAAGTAGCTTACACACTCTTTTCCTCCTTTTTTTCCCCAGTGCAAAGCAGAATACAGTCACATCCCTACTCATCCCTCTCTGAAGTCCCGCTCAGAATACCAGTTAAACTCAGAATACCACATTTCAGAGTTTGGTAGAGAACAGCCATAAAATCAAATATATGCTTAGAGAATAAGACCTGTCCAGGGAAACACTATCTTCCGTCCCCAGAAAGAGTTGTCTTTCCTGTGGTTGAGCATGTCTGTAATAACAGCCTGGCTGCAGAAGAGGGACACTGATGCAGCTATTCTTAGACATCAGCCAACAGGACAAACAGGCTTGTATGTCATTCCTTATGGCTCAGGAGGAGTTTGGCTGCTGAGCTTATCAGTTCTGACAGAGACTCTATGATCTGTGTCAACGTGAGGAGCATGCTGCTTGTATCTGAAGGCAAAGCAAAAGGAAAATGCAATGATAGTTAACTGCTGTTCACAGCTGAGCTGAAGTCACAGACACTAAGCTTTACCTTCAGTTATGGTAGGCAACAGCAAAGCTAGTGTCTACAGAAAGGTATTTAAATTCTAGGACACATCGCTTTCTTAGCTATGGTACTTTGTGTTTTATGGAAAAGCAGGCAATAAACAACTCAGAGACTGACCTTAAAATACACAGTTGTTGTTATTATGGCTATCCCAAGACTAACGTGGAGAGTCCTCTGTTGCCTTGTATTAAAACAATGACGTAATCCCTCGCAGAAGCAATTACAGAGCCTTTGGCTAAGTGGTGAGCAGTCAGTATTTTTGGATGACTGCTTGCTACCTAATAAAAATGTCAGCATACTGGATATTTATTTGCTGAGCAAATCACTATCATAAAGGGTTACTCGATCCAGTTACGTTAATAGTTCTAGCACAGAATGAAAACAAATATCACTATTGACATCCAGGTGATTGTAGTTACATTGCAGCTACTCAGGTTTTATATTTGCAAGAAAAGCATTAATATTTCATCTTCCTTTGTCCTGAATCACCAGTGACAGGCAATTTGGGAAAAGGAGTCACACTGAGGGGACTAAAAGTGACAACTCTTGATAGCCAGCATGATCCATGCATCTTGCAAACTCTACAGAGAAAACAAACTTCTGTCTTCAGTAGCTGTACTTTTCAAGTCAATAGGTTAACTTACTAGTAAGACGGCAAGGGAGGAGATTTATCTATATTAAGCTGAGCAATGCTGCACTGAACAGTGGGACAGCCTCCATTAAAAGCAAATCGGAGAACATTTGCGTGGGCAGCCATGAGTAAGGCTATGTAGAAACTGCTAATGTTTGGCCATGCATTTCATATAACAGTTACACAGGCTGTTGAGCAATTCTGAGACTGCTTCAAGTACTTCTTTGATTATTTAAAGATTTTTTTTTTTAATGAAGACAATTAGGGCTTTCTTCATAGATGCTGACTTTTGCTAACCTCATCTGTGCTAACTCTGTGAGGAGCGGCATTGTCCTCTACATTGCATCTCCATCATGCCTCAGGCTTTATTTACAGGTTTTTTTTGCATGCTGACTGGCTTATTCTTTATGGTCTCTTCCTCTTTTGCCTTGTAGATTATTGTCCAAGTTGCATTATGCACAATCCTTTCTTGGTACCTTACTGCATGATACTTCACTCTCTCACTTGGTGCTGAGTGATACTACACTCTCTGAATCAAATATATCCTCTCTTGACTTTGCCATGCCCAAGTCCTCAAAACCAGAATATGTCATGCTCCACAGCTGAGGCCTCTTACTTGGGTGGATTGTCTGGAATTAACACAGATGATTTTGCCCTCTGTTCATTCAGACTCAAATGCCTAAGGATATACCCAGCTCATTGGTTAAAAAACATCCTACATCACAGCGGTACATGGCTGAAACCACTTCAAGGGATGAGAGGAGTACTTATTTGTATAATTTTGCACAGTGATGGAAATATCACAGGATTTGTTATGAATGACATCAAGTGTTTTCCAGTTGGCAACACGGCTGATAGCACAGTTGAGTTTTGTAATACTTTGTAGTTCTTTTGTAAAGAGTAGTTAACAGACTTAATCTGACCAAAAAACAGCCAGTTTAAAATTATCCATATCCTGTAAGATACTCTCAGTAGCTGTCAGTATCTGGTCAATGGTTGGAGATCTAACTCCATATCACCAAAACAGGGAAGCTTCCAGGGAGTCAGATCTGGTTTACAGCAGCAGGTTTAAGAGATGAAGAGTATTTCTTCCCTGGCTGTACAGATAACTCCACAAGATACAGGAAGACCCTCAAGTAGCTATTACAGCTGCCCAGTTCAGTAACTAAATTCTGAACCACATCACTCATCCACTTTTGATCCCAGATGTTGTACTACCCAGCAATAAATGTAGCCTGCCATTTTATTTATTATAAATTCTTCAGGCTTAACAGAAAATAAAAGGTTTCGTCTCAGATAGGTACATCTGCTCTGTGTTTTGTGTTCATTTGCCACTCTTTTTAAAGACACAGTAAACAGAAAAGCAGTATTTACTACAGGAGTTGAAAATTAATTTGCTGATATCCATGGCCCCATGTTAATTTATCATAGATAAAAATCTGTCCCTTTTTCCCCAGTTCCACTCTTTACAGGTGAAGGCCAACCATAACAATTTCACTGACACTGAAGACCACAATTTGGCTTCATGTATCTGATCATCAGTTTTTAGCTTCTGCATAAACTCTTTTCTAATGCATTATATTGCACTAGAGATGAACTAAAGGTCACAATAGCAGTTTCATGAAGATGGACAGTAAATCTTGGTGTTGCAGAAAGTGGTGCTAGTGGTTAGAAGATAGCTGTACAAATAGAAAAATATCTGATTTGTTTTTTGTGGATTATCTGTCCTCTTAAGTCTTATGATGGCCTTTTACTGTGATTCTCGTGGTCTGTGTTAAGGAGACAGGACAGTTATTCCTACAAGTCTTCCTTGAGAGGAGACAACCATTCACTAGCATAGGCAGAAAGACAGGATGACTTAACACTCAGGGATTTTTTTTTTTACTCCCTTGCACTTTTTTAGTTCTTAGAACAACAGAAAGACCACAGAAAGGATTATGGCATTAGAAACTAAGGAAAGAGCAAGCAAGAGAAACATAAGGAGCATATGGGACTGATCTGTAGGCTAGACATGGTCAAAAGAAGAAACCGTCTACAGAAGACAAAGGAGAGGAGGGAGAGAGAAGGGGAGAAGCCGGAGGGAAGAGAGAGATGCTGTAGTTTGAGGAGAAGCCCTGAGATGCAAAAAGAGGATTCTGGTTACTCTGGAGGACTCATTAAAATGTTATAAACTAATGTGGAAGCTGAGAAATATATGCAGGACATTATTGTTTCTTCCAGTTCTATAAAGCTGTTATGCTTGCTACACTGAAAAATAATTGGATTTAGAACCCTTTGCAATTCTCATTGCTTGCCTGCTTCCTCCATAACATATCTGAAGACACAAATGTTACCTTCAAGCACCCAAGTGGATGAGACAGATGGAAAAAAATGAGAAATGAGAAAAATGAGACTTTTGTCTTGCAGGTCTAAGAAATCTTGGTCTATGAAATGCCAGTTCCATGCAAAAGTGATATCCAGAGAGGAGTTGTACCAGAACGCCTGAAGTAAGAGATTGCATGGTTGCCTTTTCCAAACACAAGAAGTTCAAGCATGCATGTCCAGCATGATGGCACTTAAGCACAGTTATTTGTCGCTGTCAGCTGGAGGATCTCTCCCAGGACTGTGTGACAGAATCCTGTGCGTTAGGAACAGCGTTGTCAGCAGGTCAAGGAAGGTGATCCTTCCTCTCTGCTCACTACTGGTGAGGCCATGACTGGACTATTGCATCCATCTCTGGCCTTCACAGTAGAAAAAAGACATGGACTTACTGTGGCAAGTCCAGGAAAACGCAGCAAAGATAATTATGGGACTGGAGGAAAAGCTGAGAGAGCTGGGACTGTTTAGCCTAGAGAAGAGAAGGCTCAGGAAGGGATCTTACCAAATGTATAAACACCTGATCAGAAGGATGAAGAGGGAGCCAGACTGCTCTCAGTATTGCCCAGGGACAGGACAAGAGGCAATGGGCACAAACT
This sequence comes from Pandion haliaetus, assembly GCA_013401275.1. Classification (NCBI taxonomy): domain Eukaryota; kingdom Metazoa; phylum Chordata; class Aves; order Accipitriformes; family Pandionidae; genus Pandion; species Pandion haliaetus. The sequence continues at coordinate 26,910 of VYZV01021283.1, read as the reverse complement.
GAAACACATAAAATTCCATCTGAACACCAGGAAACACTTTTTTACTGTGATGGTTACCAAGCAGTGGCATGGGTTGCCTAGAAAGGTTGTAGAGTCTCCATCCATGAGATATTAAAAATTCAACTGGACTTGGTCCTGGGCAATTTGTTCCAGCTAGCCTGCTTGTGCAGAGGGGTGGGACAAGAAGATCTCAAGAAGTGCCTCCCAACCTCACTGATTCTGTGACCTTGTGGCCTGTACATATTATTTGCTACAGATGAGGTATAAAAATTAATTCTCAGCCATGTGAAGACTTTGTAGGTCAATGGCATTTGCCCAAAGCATCCTTGTAGCACTGACTGCCTAGAAGCATTAAGGTATGCAAACCTAGCACGATCAGCTGGGAGGAGCAACACATCCAGGTCTCACCAGCTGGCTGAGCCTGTGGAGAGTGGAATAGAAGGGTACATCTTGGAACACTTGTTCTCAGTTGTGCTGCCATTCAGTGCTTGGGGCTTGATCTAAGTGATTTACTGCCCAGTGATAACTATTGTCCAGAAGTTAGACCCACGAAAATTAATAAATGCTTTACAAGTTACAATTTTATTTATTCCTTGTCATGAATACCTAGCCTTACTACCCAAAACAATCAATTCCACAAGATGACTATGTTGCTGAATTATAGCTGTCTCACACAAGTGTATTTTGAGAGAAACATATAAAAAAAATTGATTCAGAGCTTTCAATATTGAAGATAATAAATGAGTAGGACAGCAGTGTTGATTGTTGTTGTTAATTATGAATTAATAATGAGTGGATAATTAGAACTGAACCCAGCATTCTTTGTATTGGTTTTGTACCGAGCAGTATGACTAAGCTAAGGCCATTGGGATGCTTGTGCTGTCTTACAAACACATTTTGACATCATGAATGTGGAACCACATGCTCCCCTCAGCTGCTGTACATACGCTGCTCCCACTGGAGAGGATGGTGATTCTGTCCCTGCCCTGTCCAAGGGCAAGAGCCCACGTCTGTACAGAGGCCAGTGCAGGGGTAAAGGAAGAAGAAAGAAGTGTGATAACATGTCATGGTACAATCCTCATCATCAGAGGGAAAGAAAGAGCGCACACAACACTGGCTACTTTTCTCAAAAAGAAAATACTGTGGCAATGATTTTCCTCACACCTGTGCATGGACTTCCCAGACCAGGGTTACTCCTCCTCTGGACTATTCCAAATCTGTAGCTATTCAACAGAGTAATAATGACAGTGACCTGCTGCTAAAACACTAATGCAGTTTATGAGGCAGATCAGTACCATTCTCCTGATTTAGCAGGGTGGCAATACAGGCAGAGGAATTTGCCCAAGGTTCTCCAATATGCCAAGTCGTGGAGGTAGAAATAGAAGCTGCTCTGAAACCCAGCATCGTGTTCTCTCTACTGCACCTCAGCCAGGATCCTTCTGCATTCAAGAGAGATGTGCAAGTAGGAAACTCAAGAAACTGAAAATAGTTATTAAAAAAAAAAAGTAGTAGCAGCAGGAGAAGAAACTCATCTCTTCTACAAAGTCGATAACCAAACTATTATTTCAGGTAAAGGAGACAGTAGATGGCAGTGTCCCCCAATACTTCCTAGGGAGACACAGCTCTTACACTCAACATCCCCGCTACAGGACACAGACCCACACCCCAGCCAGTGACAGATGCTAGACAGGACAGACTTCACTCCCCACTGCAATTTAAAAATAGGCAGCGTCTGGAAGAGTAGTGCTCTGCAGTCTCTTAGCTCATTTCTCCTTAGGAAAGCCTTGTAGCTCACTTTTCCTGTCTTGCAAGCTAACCTACTATATATAAATGACATCTGACAGATGACAGTAGAAGATGATGACCATTTCTGGACTGAGGGAAACACTGGTCTGCCAGCTCATCAAATATGTTCCATAGTAACAAATTATGACAGCTTTCCATTTTCTAAAATCCTGACATTTGGCCTTCAGACACAAGGTATTAAAAAGCCATGAAAAATGTCCTAGAGCAAAACAGAGATCAGGCTTCAAATTATGTGCTTCTGCTGGCTTCCTGTGTTGCAATGAACAAGACACTATGTCTCTTTGCATTCTGGTTCCTGTTGCAATGCAGAAATCTCTGCTTTGGGATATATACTAAACATTTAAAAAAAAAAAATCTGCTCTCCCAATCAATGAAAGATTTCAGGATAACTCCAATGACTCAAAGAATCAGATCTCTGTGGCAGATATCTAAATATCTGCTGAAGTCTACTTACAGGAAATTGTCACAATTGTTCCTCAACATTTGTAAGACAACCATCATATAAGTGCCCTAAGAGAAACCTAGAACAGAGATAAAGAAAATAAATACAGAAGGAAGCAGCATTTTGCAATGGTTTTCTCAACAACAGATCAAAACTGGGATCCGTTGTGGGGCAGATACCTTTCAGATTTCTCTGAAAGAAGAGGAGCACAACAAAAGGACTCAGTGGAAAGGTCAAGAATTAAAACATCTACTCTTCCAACGCTGCTGGATATTCTGTTCCCTTGTAAAAATCAACATAGCTCTGTCAACCACAATATTGGCATAGACAAGCCGGTCATCTGACCTCTTCTCTGAGCTTTGGTATTATCTTGGGCTCCGAGGACCATTATTAGCGTGCTTTGCAGCTAAACAACTGCTGCAGAGCACAGCAATGTGAACTTTCAACACCTACAATAAGGCTGGAGCAGGGCATAGACCTTGCAACTGGCCTTGGGTGCAGGGATAAAGAATAATGGCAAACTAAGCCAACCTGACAGGACATGCCACCAGCATTTAAAATTAGCCTTAATGAGTCATCCAGATATGTGCTAGAAGAGCACATCCCAAACCATCCACATTCTTAGCCTCCTTCCTCTAAAGCTCCAGAGTGATAAAAAAACTTTAATTACAGCATGCTAGTGAACTGGGTTTAATATACAAAAAGAGATATTAAATGATAATTGTAAATATACTCAGAACATACTGTGATGCATCCCATGGTAGAGAAGGACAGTACATACAAGGCTGAACAGGGATAAGGGGAGGCAGGAACAGATTTATTAATCAATCTTGATCACCAGGTAATTGCAAAGCTCTTTCTGTTCCCAGGATGTTGAGGGAAAATTGCCCTGCAGAGTTAAAAGACCACAAGATGAGGAATTTCAAGACTTCCACAGGCAGGGTGGGGGAAGATTCTCCTGCAGAAACTGCCCAATTTGCAGCTACAGCCAGTTGGAGGACCACCTCACATGCTGCATCTTGCACTTTTGCTTTCAATGGCCCAGTCAGTGGTGCTATCCTCGTTGCAGGGAGAGGGGAGAGAAAAAAAAGTAAGGGCCACGCTCCCTCACATGCTGATTTGAGAGTTCTTGCATGTTCTGGATTGATTCTTTAGCTTTTTCAAAGAGACAGCAAGATAGACTTCCCTTTGTGTTCACAAAGACTGGTTGCTATGACCTTTGCCAAATGCATTCACTCAGTCATATACGGGCATCTCGCATTTTGTGGAATGCAAGGTTTGCCTGGTTTGTGGGTCTGGAGCTAGAAGTTCCCTGGACTAAGCAACCACTCAGTAAGAATCACTGAAGGACGTAAAAAGAAGAGATCGTTCAACTATTTAGGAAGAAAAAGAAGTGTACTTGTACATTAATCTCTAATTTTAGAAGTCTGCATGGTACACAGGTACCTTTAAAGAAGGCACTTTGCCACAGACTGAACAAGGTATGAATGGCAGAAGAAAGCTGCGTCATCAGAGAAACTTGAAAAAAGGTGCTTATTTACTAAATTACTTTTGCATAATGCTTTTGCATCTTTAAAGGCATCATATTATAGCTATCCTACCTGTCAAGACATTCTTTTTTCTTATAATCCCAGTGCTATATATGAAGCCAAGAAGGCCTTTACATGCTTTATTTAGCAAAAAGCTGTCCAGACTGCTACTGTTTCTTTGTACCACCAAGGCACAATGCAGTACACTGCTCCTCCTGGACCCTGATACCTTCATCCTGAAATGTCCTGAATATGCATTCTGCTGCTGTGGTTTTAGCACCAACTTAGTGAAAGAATAAGCTTTTCTCAAAGGCATCATCAGAAGTATCCCAGGAACGTGCTGGCAGGTGTTCAGCATCACAGATCTTGCTTAATTCATCAAGATGATTTGCCAAGTAATGGCTTGTGCTGAGGTTCAAAAGTTGTTTCTGTTGGCATTTTCAGGTATGCCACTGGTGAAACTAGCAACAGGAAAATTATTCAAATTTAGATACCTGACAGGTGTTGGTCAGGAATTTGAATAAGAGGGTTTATGAACTTCTCAGAGTCCTCAGTTTTCTGTAAAAAAGCAAGCCTCAGGTTCATCTTGATGTTACAGAAAACAAACAGTGGCTTTGAAGATTTTATGAATTTATAGGCAGTCTCTCTGAACACAGGACATAGGGTGAAGCTTTGAATCAACCTCTGCTACAAATCCTTACCTTCTAGACGTGTCCGTGTTTTCTTTTTCTCTCCGAGCTATCAGGAGAACACCTTGTCACCGTCCACTCTTCTAACCAGTCTGTCCTTCGAAGTCACCCTTCAGACAGTGTCAAGCCCCGTCAGAATAAAAGCAGCACATACAATGTGACCGCACAAGGCCCCGCTGTGCCCTCAAGGTTTGGTATTTGCATCCAGCACACCTTACTATCAGACTCAGTGTCACATTTTGTCCTAGTCTGTGTGCAGGCATGCTTGTGTTTCATGTCACATATAATAAAGAAAATTTTTAAGAAGGCTTGTCTTATTCTGTAACAGTTGCCATATACATACAGGTAATAGAAGTTCTTACCACCTGCTTTCAGAAAAGTCTGTATTGAACAGAGCTATGCCAATAATTGATTTTTTTTAGTTCAGTAATCTAAGGAAAAGCAAAAAAAAAAGAAAGAAGAAGTTATACTTGTATTAACCAGGATATAAATTTTTTCTTCTTTACTTCCCCTGCCTCCTTCAACAGCAAAAAGTAGCTACCACTCTGATTTCCCCAAAATGATAATGCCCTAAAAGAACAGAGCTCTACAGGTTTTATATTTTTCAGCCATCCTTTAAAGAACATTTTTTGGTTTTCTACATGATGTTCCAGAAGATCCTGTAGAGTGTAAATCACAATTTCAAAACAACATTCCTCAAAATCCATGAACAGAAAAATTAATTAATTAATTAGGTGATCTAATGATCTAATACTACGGTATCTTTCATCTCATCTTTTGGTTCTAATGGCATCCAATGTTCACTCTGCTCTTTTACCAGTCTTTTAAGAATCTAGTTCAAACACATGTTGAGAAAAATAGCTTGGACTTTCTTCCATCCTTTTTTTCTGTTTTCCAAACAAAATTTCAGGATTTACCTTAATTGTTTTCCTTTACACATTCAGTCCTAATTAGCAAACTGAGCTGTTTTAATAAGGAAACAGTGATTATTATCAGCAGCACATAAAGTTCCAAAGACCTCCCACAGTTTCAGTTTCTTTATGTTCTAGTAAAGCTACTGGAAGGGGCTGCCATCCTAGCTAAAGAGTCCACAGCCCTCACAGGCAGGAGAGAGCAGGACTGGAGAATGAGAACAGTATGAGAGGGATAGTTGGAAGACTTTCTTCTAGCTCCTATTATGAGCACATTCCACTAAGATTAAAATGCATATGAACACATTTATAATGTATCTTTACTGGACAACCCCCTGCCTGCAGTAGCAGCGTGCATTACTTCAACAACAGCTGTGGCACTGTGCAATGCAAAAGGACTTAAGAGACCTCACTGTCATCCCTAGCTGACCCCGGACTATCAAGTGTTTACAGACTACTCCTTGCAAAAGCATGTACCCCACTACACAAGTCACAGCAGTACAAACCCTGACAGGAGTAGCCTCCCGCAAGATTTTCCTAGTCATTTAGAAATCTCAAGAAATGTAAGTGTTCTATTCCAGGGAACCTATTAAAACCATATTAAGATAAAGTTATGGACAGGATTCTCATGGCATAAAATACCCCCACACACACCCCCCATCTTTAAGATGACCAGCTTCTTTCAGTTGTAGCAATGCCCAGGCTCTGGGTGTTTCAGATAATGAATTTTAACTTGATGGGTAGCCTATTAACCTATGTTAAATGAAATCAAAGCTAAAGCTCAAAAAAAAAAAATCTAAATTTTGTGATGAAGTTCATCTTTTCATTTTTTCCTTTTTGTTTGATAATCATTATATTCTGTTGAATAACCAGTGTATTTCCTAATATAGCTGCAAGGAGTTTCACAATAGCATTCATTCATTTAAAAAAAGGACAGAGTCAAAGCTCTACTGTCTTACATCATTTTCAATGAATGCTTTAGAGTGAAATGGCAATCATGAGACCTCCAGCCTACACAAGGAGGAAGTGGTTTTGCAGGCTTGCCAGATTAAAGAGTGACATCACATTATCTTCGTCAATGCTGATTCCAGTTCTTCGATAATCAGGCAAACATGGAAAGTGCTGTTCTCGTATCACATGGTCAGACATCACTTTCCATTCATTGCTGGAGTTACCCGTGCTTGCCTCAGCAGAAGCCCTGCCTCCTCTACTGTAGGAAACTTGCAAAAGCTGAGAAAATGTGACAGAAAGAGCAACCACCTCTACTCCCAGGCTGATCTATTCAAGATGCACATTCCAAAGCCACTTGCTATTTGTTTATGTCACAAATCAGAGAAAATTGAAACCCTGTCTTTGCACAGAAGAGACTGTTATGTGCCATCACTTTAAATCCTAAACTGACCAGCACAAGTTTTGTGTAGAAGTGTGAAACACCCAGAGAGCTCTAGGTTTTCAAATTGCTTATGAAATACAGAGACACCATTGTGTGTGTAGTACCCCTTTCTGGAAATCCAGTAACACAAACTGTAAATGATGGACATGATCCCAGCCACCGAGAATTCCAGCAGTGCACCATGAATTTTCTGGCAACTTGTTTTTTCAGAGTGCCAATAACTCCCAGGCTCTTACCTGCCTATAAGGTCCCCACACTGAAATTTTGCTGAAATGAGAGATAGCGCGGGTTCGTAGCAGACATTTCAGAGAGTTTTCCAAGGTGATAAATTACACAATGTATCATTTCCGTTAACAGAAATTTGGGCTTAACCTGCAGCCCTTTTGAAGTGAAGAATGTCTTTCAATATATATACTTATATATAGGTTTAGTGTATTACACAGAACAGCTGATATGTGCTCCTGATCTGCCTGGAGAGGAAATCTTCTGACTGTCACATATAGTCTCAAAATTAATTTCATTGCTGTCCCTTAGCTGGGATTTAATGCTTCTTCTCCACATAGGACACTGCATAAAGATGCATAATGTTTATTAAACACCTCTCAGCGCATTTTCCATATAACTCCAAAAACCATGCCAGATGTTTTACAGAAGAATAGATGTGGTCCATGCCCCAGGGATACGGTGGAGTCCTAGGCACCCCTATCCCAGAGCTCTTCCACCTCTCAAGTAAGTAAGTGTTCCACAGCAGAAACACACAGAGCACCAGCAGCACTGATGCTGGCACAAGGCTCTCTACAGAAACCCAAGGTATTCATCCAGAACACACTACTAGACAGCAGCCAAGATGTAGGTGAGACAGCAGGCTTCTCTTTTCAGTTCCCTTGTGCACTTTTTGTTTATTTATTTCTACTCTTTGATCTGGAAGGCTGGAAATGGAATTCCCCTCTGTGCATCTGGACTGAGGGAAGAGGACAGACCTGGGGATAGCATAGGGAAGGTCTTCAGCTGAGACTGGGCCTTGAGAGAGCATTAGGCTATGATGCCGTTCCATCAACCCAGAACTAAGGACTCACATTTTCTGCAGATTTATGCTTGCCTGATTTTGGCATCCAATTAGGCATGACAATCAGGTGAAGCTTTTCTCACGGTTGAGGCTTTTATAAGGTTCCTCTCTTTGACTTGCTGGTGTCCAGAAGGAGATCAGCTCACCAAAGTCAGCCCCTCAATAAAGGCACAGGTAAGCTTGTTCTGGTTTATGCAGCTTTGTGGTTTCTGTAGGAAACACATCTCTCTAAGACCTCAACCTTTCCTTTGTCTAGAAGCTACTGAAGGAGGAAAAGGGATGGAGAAAGGGGGCAAGCACACTGTACAACTGCACAACCAGAATTTCCGAAAGACTCCAAACTAAAGCACCGGAAAAAGTAGAAGCCCTGCAGAGATTCATATAGAGGCTGTGAACATGCCTACACTGAGCACAGAGCACACACACAACTTTACATAAGCAGCACCACCACAAGTTGCAGTGTTGTGCAAATAACACTTAGGCAGAGCATGGCTCCCAGCTATGAACCACCAGCTATGGGACGAATGAGAAATGGCAGGACTCCAGGACAGTTAATCTTCCCAACGTCCTGAGTTTCACACCAAAATCTTCAGGTGGCTGAAGTCATTCACTACATACAGTGAAAAGCCATGGGAAGGGGGGCTGTATGATTAATCAGAGGTGGAAACTGATCCTCCGAGGTCTCAGCCATATTCTGTTATGGGCTGAGGCTGGCCTGGGTAAGCAGCTATACCTCAGGCCAACTCACCCAATGCCACCTCAGCAGCAACTGCTGTTCTGCTTCCTTCTACAGCAGTGCACTCATCTGAGCACATCCCATGCCAGCACAAGGTTGTTGTTGGCCTGATGAGAGCTTACCATGCTCCCTCATTTAAATTGTTCAAAAGACACCTGCAATTGCTCAGCCATGCACTGGCCTGAAACTTTTCCACTTTTGATACAAAGTTTACCTGATTACTAGAAGACTGGCAAAACAAGCAAACAAACCCTGAAGTGTTCAGTATTACTTTTTAAAAGGCAGGATTAAAAACCTTGTTTGGCTCAGCTAATCTGAACTCAGTTTATCCTCACTGTTTAATCTCTGGGAACACTGGGTAAGCTTAGAGGTGAAAGACACCAAATCTTATCAGAGTAGAAGCAAGTTGTTCCCTGAAGTAAACTAAGTTCCCTTTTTTCATTTGCACAGCTACGTCATAGGTGGTAGAGAAGGAAATCTCCCAAGCCTGTCAGGCCCAAAAGTGGTATCACACGACAACGCCCACAAGGTTAAATAAGCACTACTCTGATAAACTCCAGTCAAACAAAGGAAAGAATTACTGTTCCCTTTTTGAACTGGAAGTCCCAATCAAGATTATAATCCCTAGATACTATGCCCCAAAAATAATTTTTTTTTTTAAAAATTAAAAATGCACAAGTATACATTGAAAAAAATCAGCCAAGGAAGTCTGTCATCGGTATTATTACGTACACACTCATATAGTTCATCTAAACTGAAGCACTCTACAAATGAGTGCATCTCCCCAGGAGTTTTCATCATAAGAACGAAATTTCTCAACTCTCAAGAGGCCAACAAACAGTAAATCATTTAGATCATGAAACCTGGATAGCAAGCAGCAAGTTCAGAAGAGTGTGTCTTGTAGCAGAAATTCACTTCCTCAAAATAGTGGCATTTGCACTGAATTTATAAAAATCCATTTTAGCCACTTCTCTTAATCTAAAGTCTTGAGTTCACGATAGATGAAAATGCTCTGACCACAGACATTTCCCAACTGAAAAGGAATTGGGAAGTGATGCCAGCTTCTTCTGTCATTCAAAGGTTTTGGCTAACAAGCGTCACTTTAGATCCATTTGAAAAAATTTCACTTGTAATCACGGGATGTTTACATATTGCTTTTGTTAATACTACTAATTTGGAATCTAAAGGTCTAACAGGAGCACTAGGCCATCGTGCTACACACTATGCACACTACTAAGTAGATTCTTTTCCAGAAAATTTAGATTTAACCAGACATTCAGGCAGGTTATTGGTTGGGGAAATAATGGGCTGTGGACTTTAAGGAGAGGTGATAAGACCACAGTCTACATTAACTAGTTTTGCACAGCCTAGGCCTGAAAGCAACTCACTGTGTAGGAGAATGGTCCATAGTCTATGGACCTGTGATGGCACATTATGGGCCGGGTAGATGCCAGGTACACACTCTTTCTGTATTACTGAACTTATAGAGGAAAAGTCTGTCATCTCTATCTGGTCTCTCCTAGAATCCCAAAGTCTAAAAGGCATGTAAGTTGTTAGGAAGCTTTATTTAAGCATGAAGGAAAAAAAAAAAACATTGCAAAGTAAAATAAAAATATCACAGGGAAAAAGACTATCTTATTTTCTTAAGGGTGTGTGAGCGTTACTCTAGAGAGGCGCCTTTTAGAATAGTTACAGTACACAATGGCAAATGGTTTCTTGAGGATGCCTTTTCTTTGTCCCAGCTGATCTCTTTCTCCGTGACCCTGACAGTGTCAGACCCTTTAGGTAGCAGGCATTTTTTACCAACCCTCCCCCTTGCCTCTCTAGTGCCATTCAGTTATATTTTTCAGGTTGCTTTGATCTTCTCCCATGTGACTTTTCCCTCCAGGGTATTTCCACTGTGCTTTCTCAGAGGAGATGACAGTCTCATGAAGCATAAGCTGCATGTTCCTCAAAGCCAGAATAGTATTCACAGTTTTGCGTGAGTGGACCTGGGCCTTCTTTCTCCTTTATTGTTTGAACAGAACTAGGAGGTTCCTTTGAAGGTGGAGCCACACAATAGCCGTCTTCCAAGCCTTTGCATGATCTTATTTCCAAATAACAGTCTTTTCACTCACCCATATCTCTGAGGACCAGCTGTTCTTCCATTTAGAAGAAAACTGCAACTGCACATTAATTACCCTAGCCAGGGGACAGACGGTCAGGTGCATCTGCCTTTGCACACACCAGCTTCATATATTTCCTATGCATCCACGACATTTTTAGTCTGGTCTTCCTCAAGGACTTTGCTATGGATGAGAGTTGAATGAAACCTAGTGCGTTTTTAGAAATTACTCTGGACCCTTATTCGGCTGTCCTTGTTATAGGAGTAATTCCTTGGTATACTCAAGAACTGTTACCCTGTTCAGTACAAGAGAGGTTAAAGGATCAAGCATTTTAAGGATGCAATTTTGCACCACAATGCACAGAAGAGGTGTTAACTGCACTGATCCAGTGCAGTTCTTCTAGGCACTGACTTCACAGAAATCAAGTTAACTCAGTGGGCACTTGACCATTCCAACCACAAACACACTTTGCATCAGTTTGGTTTTGCTAAAAGTAGTTTTGCAGGGTAGAGCCAAAATACCTATCACTCCCCAAAGAAGCACATTTTGTACAAGTTAAGGATGGCTAGTGTTGAGCAATGAGACAGTACTTGACTCCGAGTTGCTCTCCTACACAGATACCAAGATTAAATCACAATGAAAGTTGTCTGAAAATTTGTTGACACTTCTCCCTTCCTTCAAAAGTCAACAAATACCATTTGTCAAAAACAAATGAAGGCATCATAGAAACTGGTGTGTTTCAGGTCCGGGATGGAACGTTAGAGGGGAAAAACTCTTCAAATCACTTTGGGCTTCTTGCAGTACAGAAGAAGACAGCCTCTGTGTAATCCAAGAAGAGAATCAAAGAGAAAAGGCAGGGAGAAGCTAACAATAAACTGCTGCCAAAGGGATACAAAATAAAATACCAGCACATATTAGAAATGACTGCTCATGATCGGAGTTATTTTGCAATAAGGCTGTTCTCAAATCTATTAAAATGTTCATCCTTCAGCCTCTCTCAATATTCTCTTGTATCATAAGAAAAGCGTCCACAGCATCATAACTGGAAAAAAATACACCTCATTCCATCTGAAAACAGTCTGAGCTTAGTGGGGAAACAGATAGAAACTGCTGGACCAATAAATGTGAACTCTATTTTGTGCATCAGTCATTTTTCCTGTGGTGATCCAAGAGCATTTGGGTACACAAAGTTTCTTTTTAGAAAGACAAGTTGTCTTTACTTCATACTTTACTCACAGCCCTTTCTTTATCTGTTGTAGAAAAGTAGGTTTCAGCATATGCCAAATAGCTGCTGCAGTTTTAGAAACAGAGCTTGAAGAAAGGAATGTATGTACAAGTCATTCGAGGAACATCTTAATCAGCTTGAAAAGGCTCGCAATATTTCCAAACAGTAAGGCTGATTACAAAAAAAAAAAAAAAATGAGTCACCTAAATGTTCTAATTACCTAATGAAATGATGTTATAGAATTTTTCCATGATCACTAAGTTGTTCCACAGTCTGTCATTCTCTGCCACCTTACCTAAAACTGAACTTCAGAAATACCAGGCTATAGTTAAAACTCAGTAGCCTCCTCCTTTGGCTGCAGTATGTTCATAGTGATTTTGCCAAACAGCAATATGCAGTTCATAGATCAAAAAAATCGTAACCATGGTTCTAAGACCTAAAGAGATGGCAAACTGTATTAGGGGAGGAATTCTAAGAGGAGAGAAAAGACAACTTTTCTTTGTGGTGTTTCTCTTCAAAACAGACTAATTCACTTGTACACATGTATATGCCCAGTTTGGGTAACTGAGGTTGTACCACAGACTGCACACAAGAGCGAATGTAAATTCATACAACTTTATCAACTCTGAGTATCTAAAAATCACAAATAAAGGCCACAAAGCTCCTGGTATATTTAGAACAACCATGAAGATTTTCTAAAATATCATCACCTTTGTCTACTAGTTTTTATGGTGATGCTGTGCTCACTAACAGCACGTGTTTATGCTTTTCAACAAAACTAGCTATTTGCTTCAAAAAATAGGTAAATAAATAAAGGGGAAGGTATAGAATCTGAACTAATCTGTAGGATCCATGGGCAGGAGCTTCCCAGTCAGACAGCTGACAAAGTTGTTAATATAATTTAATCACAAAGAGAGCCCGAAGTAGAACATGTGGCAGGAAAAGCAGCTAAGGACAGAATAAACCACCTGCAAGTGTTCCTCTTGCTGAAATGAATGTATCCATCCACGGCAGGATTTTCAGAGCACCCAGATGTCCTTTGGCATTTTTAGGTTTGTGGCCACTTGACACCTCTGAAAATCAGGCCAGTGAGAAAATGAGACTATCCCAGACTGTACAGCTAGCATACCGAACAGAAATGTACCTACCTAGCCAGACCCAGCCTGAGGCAAAGGCAGGGAATTTGGTTGTCTGGGAATGGCAAGCTGCCAGGGGCAGCCAAGCACTCATCCAGGAATGATCTGGACAACCTGGTTTTCCGGACACACATTTAGGTTAGTGATAAAACGAAACCACTAAAAATCTAGTCTACTGTGCTCAAAAAAAAAGTATGACCCGTATGTTCAGAGTCCATGGAAGCAATAAGGACAAAGCTCCAGTCTAGATGGATTCAATCAGGCCCAGCCCCATAGCCTCCTCCAGAAAAGATGGGTACCAGCTGTATGAGGCAAGCATACTACCTGCACAGACAGTTTTCACCTCTTGCCTTCATAGTCTGTCACTGCTGCAGGGGAGAAATCAGTTTTTTGCGATGCAGTGATTACAGTAAGTTATATAGTCTTGATTTCTGAGCTGGCTCAATTCATCTTTGAACCTTCTCCCCTTTGCAGCTTAGTATGTAGGCTTACCCTACAAGACAAAATTAAAAAAAAAAGAGCCTCATGTTGGCTATATTGGATTGGGAATAAGGTTAAAGTTTGCCTTTGGCTTCCAAAACCAGAAAGTCCTGTCAACATAGACTAATATGGGGCACTGTTAAGTGTGGAAAATAAATCAAAACATTCTAGCCAAGAGACTATCCTCTGTCCAAGTGGGACAGATGACATAGTAAGATGTCATGATTTGTCACTGCTTACTTACAACCTTCACTGCACCGATTTCTCTTCTAACATGCTATTTGCACTCCGTCCCCACTTCTAGGTTACTTAAACAACTCAGCAGAAGACAGATGCAATGTTACACTGCTCAGCAACCTCTATCTTTCTTCCCAGTAAACACATGCTGCTGAGGAAACACCACTCCAAACACAGCTCCAAATTTCATGAGAGTAAGATTTCTCACAAAGATTTCTAGCACTTCACTGCTTCAGTGGATCAGAAATACCCCAGAAGAAGCATTTCTCATGGCAGGGCAATACTTCCACTTCTGGCCAAAACCAGGAGGTGGACAGATGACCAGAAATTAAGGAAAAAGGATTAAAAATCTGAACCTCCAGAAAGGTCACTTTTCCAGAGAGATATGAAGGCTCTTATCGGATCTTTCATTTATTATCTGTGGTCAACACATAGAAAACTCTCATTAAAAAATCCCTCATGAAATCCTCTTAGCTCACAGTTCTGCCACAAAGAGACAGGTGCCCCTAAATTTTACCTGCCAGAACACATATCACTGCTCTGACAACAGAGGTGATAAATAGGGCTTCTGCAACCATAAGCATCCATCAGGACCACATAGCTGCAAGAAAACAAAACACAGCTAAGAATAGTAAACAGAGCCTGACAAGAGCTCTGTGTTTTTAATCACAAAAGTACTTAGCAAATGGACCAGGTTTAATTCCCTCCCTTCTCTTGTATAAGGGCATCAGTGTCACTTGCTCTTAATATTGGAGCTACACTCGGAGGCAAGTAGGGCACTAGAGCAGGACTCTGCTTCTTCCATGTTCCAGAATAAGAGTCTCAGCCCACACCAGGTCTATCATTTGCACAGGACCAGGAAAGTGGATGGAGAACGCTCGCTCCCATGACACACTGACCTCCGCTCACAGCAACACCAAGACAGCAACCCTACAGCACAGCCAGTAGATTAGCAGTTTGCAGTGACTTTCCTTTGGGCACAGGCGTAATTTTCTTGCTGGGTTGAAAGTATTCCCATTTAAAAAGCAAAGGGATACCTTCAAGTTGTAATAGGAGCAGAAATATAGGAAATGCTTGTACATTGAGCACAACTCATTAAGAAATAAAAATCAAAGATTCCAGCTAGAGTCAACTGCTTTCCAAAATAATCTTTGTAGCTGCCATGGAAACTGCAGTAACCAATGGCCAGAGGCCCATCTCCTATGCATGACATGGAAGTCCACAAATACAGGGTGGAGGGAAGAGGGTGCAAAAATGAAAGGAAGTCCCTCTAAAGCAGTAGGATTTGTGCACCAGGCTGCCTGCTTCCCTTACAAATCAGAAAGTCTGTTGTGAACTGGGAGCTGATAGCTGCTATCAGAGGTAGGGTGCACCTGTTTTGCACAGCCTGGTTTCTTGATGTGCCAGGTGATTCTCATCTGAAAATTCATACAGGAACTGCTACCACTTATAGCAAGACAAATTCCATCCTTAGTTCTACATTCTCAAGAGGGAAATGTAGACAATGCTAAACAACCTATCCATCCATTAATTACACATACAATAAATTATGAAAGGCTGTAGAACTATACATTTGGCCAAACAAGCTGTGGTGGAACTAGAGGACACAAAGAGAACATCTAAAAATGACCACGGGTTGTTTGTCAAACCAGCTTCTCTACGGGGAATGAAGAGCTGAAGATGCCCCTGTTTGGTGCCCAGAGTTCATGGTTGGTAAAAACCCTACTCTTCTGGCAGGGACAGCAAAGAAAATGCAGCACTTACTTGGACACATGACTAACCTTCACGTTGCACAGAGTTCAACTTCTTTCCTACCCAGAACTCGGCAGGCAGGAGAAGCAAGAGGAGGGAAGCAAAAAATGAGGAGTTACCAGCTCCTCTGGAACATCATCCACCTTCTGAGTACTATTATTTCCACTTGCCCTACAGGCCAGCCTTGTTCTCTAATGCGAGAAGACCTGGTTCTTAGCTGAGCAATGTTCTACCTTGCACAGGGAACAATCAGCAGAAAAAGAGGAAGAACAGACTCTCCACCTCTGTCCTCTGCTCCACAATCCACAGAATAGTATCTTCAATGATTTCTAGTTCCTTAAATGTGAAACTCCATCACTGAAGGCACCCACAAAGCAAAATAGGATTTGTGATAGAAGAAAATCACTGATATTTGGATGTGTATAGAAGAGAGAGAGAGTGATGGAGGAGGAGTGACAGCAATTGGACAGAGCTCTGTGGTTGTATGATGTCCCATTATTTTCAGGGTTTAACATTCCTAGACTATTTATTCAGTTAAGGCTCCTTCCATAGCTGAGGTATTTTGAGTTTTTAGTGACTGAAGTCACTAGATCTGTTTAATGCCACATTTGCTCAATTGCTGATCAGTTCCTTTCCTTGCTTGTGTATTCCGGGAGGTCATACCAGATACACCAAAATGGGGTCATTATGCCATATGCTTATTTACTATGTGTACGTTAGACCTTTTGTGAGCTATTTTTCTCTTGTTATCCATCATTATATGTATTTATCTTCAAGTACCATATGGAGCAGTAGGATGGGGTATATATATGGAGTCAACAGATGGTGAGACTGTGTGTGATTAATATGTTCTCATAACTTTTTATTGTCTCTTTTTCTTATATGTTCTACTTTCAAAGTGTCATTACTTTTGTCGTCCCTGTTCTCATTTCTTTATTCCTGTATGCTGTTAAACAAATATAAAAAAAATCAATGTCTGGTTTTGAGATTTGTCTTTATAGTGTGCCAGGTGTTACCTTTCTTGAAGTAATTCACAGGTTTTTCAGGCCAAAAGGGCCCATGTGCTCTGATCTCTTTGTCTAACACCAGACACAGAATTTCACCCTGCAGCTTCTTGAGTTAAAGGAGTGTTGCTCCCAACTACTGTTGGAACACTATCGATATTTTATTGTCTGTAGTTCACATAGCACTCATTCTGCAAAACGCTAAAAAATCCTTTAGAAGATGAAACAATAATTCATGCCATTAAATTGTAAGTTAAATGCAGACAGAAGGGCGCACATTGAGTTAGAAGTAGTTTACAATGCACTGGAGGCACTGCGGAAACCTAGCTGAGATGTCCACATGTGCACTGGGACACACGACAGGGAAGCAACTGTGCACATGCTCTGGCCTGACCCTACGTATCACACCTCCCAGACAGTGAACAGCTTTACCCTGTTTCATTTTGACTGTCTTTGATCAGTAGTACAATGGTTTCACTTTCCAGCTGTGGCACAGGGTGCACAAGCATGTTTCTCCACATAATTCATAGTTTCCAGGAAGTCTTTTACGTCTTCCTTATCTGAATGGGAGGGCATGTTATCAAAAGCCTCAGTTTAGCTGTATTGCCTTTCCTGCCAGGTATATTACTTCCATAACATGGAATTTGTGTGTCCAGCACTACAACTCTGGACCTTGCTAAAATCACTCAGAGCAAATGGTCCTAATGTCTGTTGATTTTTATTGCCAGGTTGAAATGTTGCTTGAACCCATGACTGCCTCCTCTTCCCTTAGTCCTCATGCATTCTGAAAACAAGGAGAACTTAGCTGTTTACTGAATTCTTCGGGGAAGGACTTTTGCTCTTACAGCAGCATGATTAGTTCAGGAAATCTACATGGCAATGTGTGCGAGCAAAAACTTTCATTTTGATTGATAAGTATACAAAGCTTCACGTCTTTATTTACCAGAGACCAGGATTAGATGAAATGTAACCCATGACTTTCAGAAACTGCTGCTGCAGGTGGGACCATACTGAAAAGTCTAAGCCCAGGATGGTGAGAACAGCGTATTTCCAGATTGTATGAGAGAGGGGCTGTAAACTCTATGCTTCTCTTCTATGATTTCCCTGCAATACAATTACTAGAAGGTTTTTATCTTACAGCTTTCTCTAGATGCACCATACCTGACACAATATTGTTTAATAGTAAGCCACCAGTTAGTAACAAAGGAGTAAGTAGCTTGCAATGACATATAGGTTGAAGTAGATCATCAATATCCTGTTATTCCTTCATCCAGCAAATTGGTATCAAAGTCAAGGCGGATTTGCAGACATTAATAGTGTAGATCAGTGTAAAAACAAGACTTATTTTAATATGAGTTTCTGAGTATTACTATTATTTCATGATAATGATACAGTGCCTATTTGTAACAAGACAGATCAGAGATAGCAGTAGTAACCCAAAAACTGTTTTGAACATGAAAGTCATTTTAAACAGTCACACAGTACAGACATATCAATTACATCCTCTTCAGATCACATAAGGGAGAAATATGTGGTTTCTGAGTTGGCTGTTTTACCCAGATAGGGTCAACACAGACAGCAATATTAGATGACTATCAATGATCATCAAGATTGTCAATGACCATCAAGAGCTAGGCTCTAGGAGATAACCAGAATTTATGGAAATACACTGGAGGGAAGCAATTGCCTGAGGCATCAGCAATTAGTCATAGATCATTGAATGTTGGGGCTTTTATTTTGGAATGGTCTCGAAACTCTGTGTTATGCTACTGTTGATCATGAATTGTTGCTATGTTTGACCAGGGAAGGAGGATGTGTGGAACAACACAGGACCTAGCTAGCTAAATGTGCAGGTGTAACCCTACGTGTTGCATAGAGGTTGATGTTACATAGCACTAGTAAGATAGAGCTCAAATGTTTGGTGAATCAGACTCAATCAGGCTTTGAGTGACAACCAAACACCCACAAGCTGAATGACAAAAAGTGAAAAAAAGAGACCAAAGATATGTGATCAGAGTTGGTTCTCCCCATCTGTAATAGCTTGATGACAAACAGTTGTTTTTTCATCATTTTTCTGCTAAAGGCCCTACTAAAATGAGGTAAATTCCACAGTAGATTTATAAATGTGGAGGACTGCAAGAGAGCACCATGAAATTTGAGTGTATCAGTTACTTATTAGCTGGCTGATTACTGTTCCTTCCTG
>VYZV01021280.1:2500-13702 GCA_013401275.1 Pandion haliaetus | reverse complement strand
TTAAGAGTGCCTAAGTTAGTTGGGTAAGGTATAAAGAAAAAACTCATATAGTTAAGAAAAAATTGATTAAATGGAATGAAACCAATGTTACCCATATTATACACAGAAATACATGTAAAATTCCTGTATTTTATGAAATTTCTTGGGTCTTTTAAATTGGGTATAAAAAAATCTTTTGCATTTTATCATTTGGGTTTCCAAAAGCTGCTCTTCTAAATATAACACAGGATACCTGCTATAATAACAACAGGTCAGCCAGCGCTATCATCCGACTCACTAGATGATGAAGTGGAAAGCTCAGTTTGCAGCAAAGCCACTTGTTAAAAAATTCATAAATTTATAAAGACACTTAAAACATTCTACCACAGTTTATAAACTAACATGTTATTCAAACATACCAAACAAAAGGCACTGAAAATGCAAAGCCAATAGCAATTCTTTTGCATCCACACATCACTATTGGCATACATCATTAAGCATCCTGGACATGGTTTTTACTAAGGTGTAATGATTTTTCGTTAATAGGAAATTAAGCTTCTTTAGGCAGGGATTTAATCTTTCATTTACTATCCACCTACTTTGAGAAGTTACATACCAGCAAATAGTAGAGAAAACTTGGAAGGGGGTAAATACTATTGCCAATTATATGCTTAGATAGGTTAGCAGTGATTAGGGAATTATACAATAAAGTCTATATCCAGTACATTATGTTTTTAATGATCACTCTAACAAGCACTTAAGTGACTGTGATACACTAAGGAATGACCAATACCACTGCATAAGGGAAAGCTGAACATCACTAATCTCTTGCAATTTTTGGACATGCCAGAAGAATGAAAATTAAAGAAAAAAAAGATTGTTTTAAAAGATCTTTGTTAAAGTTCATTAGTAGCAGCTAAGGAAACAAACTAGTCACACACACACATAAAGAAAAATCCCAGAGCTCTGTCAAGGATTAAACTCTGAGAACAAGCAGAAATACATGTCCATTTCCTCACAGCAAACATTAACAGTGGTGTGAGGTAAGTTGATACGTAATAAATTAGGTCATTTAAAATGTTTTGTAAGGAGCTAACAAAAGTAAGTGATGAGGTTATAGAGAATTCAAATATGTCAAATTCAGGTTATGATGCTGCAGATGAATCTGAGTAAACGGGCACCTATTGAAAACCTGTAGCTCCACATAGCTGCAAGTTTCAGGCCAAGCACATGATGGCCTTGCATATGACTTTTCAGGACTGGGCCCTTATTTAGTTTACTGAAAGGCAAAGAAATTTCAGAGCTTAAGATTAAAGCTAAATAATTTCTCAATAGCACACTGAAAGAACTTTGTAAGTGAAAAGTGTTCCTTTTCATTCTAATGAATTGTTTTACCAATCTGAAAAGAAACATAAAAATCAAGCAATTCTTGATACTGAGTGCAAGTAAACAGTTCTGTAATGTGGAAGCAGCTAGGGAAAGCACTGAGAAAAAAAGAGAATCAGCCCTGAAGCAGGGAGAAAGAAGAAAGTTCTTCAGAAAAGTAGATGGAATTCTGATTTGGGAACCTGAGACAGGCAAGAAAGTCTACAGTCTTGAAGATAAGCTTAGAGGTAATTGCATTACTATGGATTCAAAATTTTCATTCAAGATTATTTTTACAAAGCTGTTTCTATTACTTGAACTTTGGGTTTTTCCTAGCTTTCCTAAAGAAAACAACAGGGAATAGACACAGTTGCACCTCCTAAAGAAAAAAAGATACTTTACACTGCAATTCCCAGTCTAAAAATAATTTGAACTACGGGACTTCCACTGTTGAAAAAGTGAAGAATTTGGGGCTTAGCATTTGGAGATTATGCCTTCAGAGACACTAGAGTAGAGTCCAAGATAGAAAATATTCCCAAATCGTAGCATCCAGTAATGCATAGTGGAAGAAACAGGTTAGTTATTTGTACATTTTACTAATCTCGAAATTGGCTGAAACAAGTTTGTGCACTCCCTAATGACTGACTCTAATTATGATGAACAAGAAGAAATGGACTTGGAAATATCACCAAACTCCTTGTAACTGATACCTCCTGCTTAGACTCACCTGGCACCATTACATTCATTTTTGTCATCCTATGTCAGAAAAGTCAACTGGAAGTACCAGGGGTTCAAAGACAGAAGAGAATCAGTGGTGGCCTGAAAAAACCTTATAAAGCTTGGCCAAATGAAACATTTATTTTAGAAGACACAAACAAAAAAGGGACACCACAAAAGAAGATGCCTGCTTACCATTTCTGTTGAGTGCCAGAACACCCATGGGCATTCAAGTAACTGAAGAAAGCACTTAGATTTAAACCTTTTTACTATGCAAAGACACATATTTATGACACTCATAGCTACAAAACATCAGGGCCAGAGACCTCACAGGACTTAAAAAATGCTGGATAATTGTGAGTATTCAAAATAAAAAGAAAACCAAGCAGACTGAAAAAGTAGCAATTCTCAGAAAAGAACCAGCATTTTTAAAGTGACATAGAACAAAAGCCAGTACCTGCTTTAAGAACTTCTTTGGGAGACAAAAGATATATGGGTAAAGGTTATCTGTAAGTGCCTACTGCAGAGAACTGTTGTCCCAGCACCTGCCACCACATCAAAACACCACTTGCCAAAATGCCCAGTACTACCTACTGTCAAGCACAAGATCCCAGGCTATGGAACAATCTATAGCTGTTTTTGTCACTTTCTGAAGGTCAACATGTCTTAGAGCACCTTAATTGTTTTCCCATCTTGTGGTACGATGGACAGAAGCAACATTTCATCTAGATTTTAACTGTGGGGACAGAGTTGGGAGAAACATTCTCAGTGAATTTTTTGAAACCTATCACAACTAGGGCTGCATTCATAGCTGCAGCAACTGTTATCTAAATTAAACAATTTTATGATTAAGAAAAGATCACTAATTGATCTGGTATGACAATTATCACATTAATACATAATGTGATTCAGCCAAAAAAAAATTAATTAGACAAATAATGCTGTAACTGCATGATGGTAAAAACTACCATTTTACCACAGATCTATTCTGGCACCTACTTGAGGACCAGGTGCCAAATTAAAAGCATATTGCATCCAATTTTTAAAAAAGTTTCAAGGAATTTGAGCTAAAAAAGCTAGACACACACATTGCACAGGGGGCAGTGATTTGAAAAGAATGAATTAATCTACATTCTGCAATATTCTCCTGACCCATCTTCATGGGAAGACTGCAGTAGAAGGGCCATTTTAGCCAAGCAGTGTAAGGCTGTACTTGTCTACCCCAACAGAACTGTCGTGGTTTCGGTTTCAACCCAGCCGGTAACAAAGCACCATGCGGTCGCTCACTCACTCCCCACCCCCTCCCACGGCCACGTTGGGATGAGGAGAAAATCCAAAGGCAGGCTCGTGGGTCGAGACAAGGACTGGGAGGGATCACTCCCCACTTATGGTCACGGGCAAAAGACAGGCTCAACTTGGGGAAGAAACAAAATCAATTTCATTTACTACAAATCAAATAAAAAACAAGGATATTAGGAAGGAAAACCAAACTTCAGAACACCTTCCCCCCACCCCTCCCGCCTTCCCGGCTCAGCTCCATTCCTGGTTCTTTCTACCTCCTTCCCCCGGCGGCACAGGGGATGGGGGTTGAGGTCAGCTCACCACACATAGTCTCTGCTGCTCCTTTCCTCAGGGGGAAGATTCCTCACTCATCCCCTGCTCCACCGTGGGGTCCCTCCCATGGGAGACAGTCCTTCACCAACTTCTCCAATGTGGGTCCTTTCCGCGGGCTGCAGTTCCTCACAAACTTCCCTGGCGTGGGTCCTTTCCATGAGCTGCTCTCCAGTCACACACTGCTCCACGTTCACCCCCATGGGCTGCAGGAGGACAGCCTGCCGTCTCACCACAGGCTGCAGGGCCATCAGCCTCCTCAGGCGCCCCTCCTCCCGCTCCTTCTTCACTGACCTCAGTATCTGCAGAGGGGTTCCTCTCACGTTCCAACCCCTGCAGTGCCGGTTCCCCTTCTTAAATATGTTCTCCCAGAAGCGCTCTCACTGCCACTGATGGGATCGGCCCGGGCCAGAGGTGGGTCCGACTTTTTGGAGCCGGGGGAGCTTCTAGCAGCTTCTTACAGGAGCCACCTCTGCAGCCCCCTCCCCCGCTACCAAAGAAAACCGCGCCACACAAACCCGTAACATTCCTGACCCATCTTCATGGGAAGACTGCAGTAGAAGGGCCATTTTAGCCAAGCAGTGTAAGGTTGTACTTGTCTACCCCAACAGAACACACACTGTAAATTTGTATGTATGGGCTGTGAAGAAAGGAAGAAACAGAGATTCTTCTGAATAGCCTATTTGAGACTGTGCAGTGAACACAGGGCCCCCACTCCCATCTGCTCCCCATGAAAAGCAAATTTCTTACACTTTGCCCTCTCTAACAAATACAGAACGTTTATATATGTATACTAAACCAAACCAAAACAAAGCGAAACCCATCAAACCAAACACTTCTCTGCATATGCTTCTCCTCCTTGGGAGAAGAGAACAAAAAACACGTGACAGATAGGCAGTCATACAGCTTAACACACTACTGGAAGGCATTCAGATATAGTAGGGTGAAATGAAGGATAAGCTCCTATATAGAATGAAGAATAAAGTAAATTGCAGGGAAAAAAGGACTAGACTTTTTCTTTTTTAACCACCCCAAACGGGGTTGTTAAGCCACAAAGAATTTTTTGGGAGAGGTATCACCACAAATTTCATGTACGTGAGTAATAGATCAAAGTCAACTAGTAATTCCTTTAAAAAAGTAAGCAATCAGTAAAATAACATGCATATTGTAGACTAGAAATATATTCCCTATTTCACTGGGGAAAACTATTGGGAATAGTTTTAATTTTTAATTAAGAAGAAGTAATATAATCCACTTATTAAATATGTTTTGAATGGCTCCATCGTGAATTAAGGTCAAAATACAATTTCTAAATTCTCAAGCTATGACGTAAGATTAGCTTTATTGATCTTCTGCATGATTTGTATGAGCCCCCAATCATTATTTTGACAGTTTTATCATACAGTAATAGACTCCCTTTTAGATAATTACAGTTACTACATTCAATTTCAATCTTCTGTAGGACTTTACCTTAGATAATCACACCTAGATCATGTTTTTTGTCATACATATGCAATAAACTTTGGATAACAGCACTAATTATTTTAACACTGTGATTTCAAAGCTTACCAAAACAAGTTCAAGGGTTAATTATACAAGAAAACTTTAACCTTTAAAATCTGTCACAAAATTCATTTTATAAATAATGAGCATCTACTTTAAGCAGAAATAAAAAGCAAAATACGTAACATTAATAGACCGCAGAAACTACCTAAAGTGGTTAAGTTGTACACACGTTTCATGCTTCAATTTATACCTGTTTCTCATCCTACCACCATGTCACTGCTCTCAACAGCCTGCATGTGTCTTCCTAAGAACGTCCCCATAGGAGCCCCCTGAAACCATCTCTTCTCCCAGCTGAACAAGCCCCAGTTCCCTCAGCCTCTTCTCACAGGGCTAGTGTTCCAGTCCCTTTACCATCTCAGTGGCCTTCCCGTGAACTCACCTCAGCTGATCAATGTCTCCCTTGTACAGCTGCGGTTTAACCCTGAAGGAGCCCAGAGTTCTACAGCTGAGCTGAATCAAGTGTCTCAAAGGCATCTAAGAGCACAGCACTGACTGTGCTGCAACCACAAAGCAATATGACTGAGTAGGGCCAGGATGTCATGTCTTCTCCTGCCTGAGGGTTCTACATACATTTTTGCATAGTCTGGCCTACCTAATGTTTAACTATTCATTTAAAAATCAGAAGAGATTGCAGCTGGAAGCATTCTACTTTGTTGACCTGCTTATTTTCTTGTGATTTTCAAATAGTGGGTTCCAATCTCCTTAGTCAAAGAAGTGATTAAATTCAGGTAAGTTTATTGCTTGCAGGCTCTATCATCTTTTGGAGGAAGGAGACCCCAAAAAAAAGAAAAAAGGGAGTTTATTTTATTTTAACTAAAAGGTTGGAACACCTAGCCTAAGGAGAGGTTTCAGGGTCACGGATCCTATATGGAATAAACAATCCCAACAGCAGCCCTCAGCAAATTGTTGTTCATTGGTTTTCAATGCTTTTTCAAGTGCTTTTCAATGTTTTCTTTGGTGTTTTTCATTGGTTGCTTAAGATAGTTCTGAGGATGTCAAACACTTGCATCTCCCTTTCAGATGACTCTTCCTGCATTTTGTTGTATAGTCCGCTTTTTAATTGAGATGTCTCAGTAACACCCTTCAGGCACTGCATTCAGCACCCTTGTTAGCTTTGAAGCTTTTTGCTCAAGCAGAGTCATTCTGAAGTAGAGCGAAGTTAAGTCACACAATGCTTTTTTAGCTCCTTCAATACAAAGGACATGGATGCTGTAGTTATTCAGGACAAAACTGGTGGTAAGATGTTCCAGGGATTTAATGCTCATGCTTCAGCATAGTGCTACCTATATGCTAGGGGAAAGTCTGATGAGAAGTTTAAGCTGGGTTATTTGCAGTGAAAGGCATTTTTAAAGACAGGAAGGCCCATTCCCACTACTGTTGGTAAGTTATACTGAAGTAGCAATATTTACACAGACGCTAGTGAATCTGCTAGGGAAGGAGTGCTTCTCACACTAAAGGATGTTTACCTCCTGTGAGTTTGAAGATACCCATTTCTATAAACAGAAACAACTTACTGTAGTTGAGCGCCATGATCTAAAGTCTGAGATGACATTGCTCAAGTAGCTCACCGATATACAATGCTTAACACCAAGCATGTTTTTGTCTACTTAGGACATAGGCTTTCTCTAATATATTCTAGAAAGAGAAGTTGGAATAGTCCAAAGAAAAGTAATTTTTAGGATTTGAAGGCAAACAGCTTTTCTCAGCAATATTGTCTCAAGAAAAATTCTCTCCAGCACCGATTTATCAGTGCACTACTGAGGCTGCATTCATCAGACATTTATACAGAAATGTGAAGACTGAGCCTTGCTCAGTGTTATAGAAAAACTACTGAATTTTCTCTGAAAAGTGGACAACAGACTTATAGAGGTTAAAAAGAAAAATTGCCCTTCATTTTGTGTTCATCCATTTTTCCCCTTCTAGCTTAAAGAGGAAGCAGGGAATGAGTACATGTGGATTCAGAAGTGTCTAGCTCTCATAAATCCATGCCTGTCAAGTGTAAGATTGAATCCTTGTCTTTGCTTTGACGCAGGCTCTCTATAGGACTGTGGCCAAGTTAATTAACCTGTTCATGGTTCAACTGTTTCATTTGTAAACTGGGAGTAGTATTTGGACCAAAACTAAAGCATAGCTAGTGAATAAGCTAGTATTTCAAGATCATCAAGAAGAAGGTGGTGTGTAGTGGTTAGAAACCCAGTCATGTCAGCATCATTCACTTCAGTTGTGCATGCTGTCCAGAATAAGTGGAAATAAAAACAAATATTTTCCCACATATAAAAAGAAAAGAAAGACCAAGGGTGCTTGCTGGCTTTACTAAATTAACGTCAGTATTCATGTTGAAAGTATATAGTAAAATTGGTCACATGAAAACTATTCTTTTGCATTGTAGCTTCAGCTTCCTGCTTCTCTTCCACTGTGCTTTTCTCATTCAAGAGTTAATGGGATGAAAATAAACTGCTTGCATGCATACAACATTGGGACTCTAGAACCACTCCTTTCTTCAGCAGAAGTTTTAATTCAGTTGCCAATTTTTACTCGTAAGAGAAGCTTGCTTTGAATACCTGCATTAGACCTGTTCTCTAACAGCATCCCTACATGACAAGACTATTACATGACAAATTAAAAAAGCAGCTTGTTAACAGTCAATCTAATGGTGAAGGAAAAATAGTTCCCCATTCCTAAAAGGAGAACAAGTGAAATAGTGACAAGCAGATCAAAAAACTGGAGTCTACTCTAATTTCAGAGGCAGAATCCATTCTGGACATGCCAGCAAAGCAATCTTTTTTGTTTCTGTTTTGAGGATGTAGAATTTGTTTTCACTAGTGCGACTAATCTGCTTTGAAAGCTGTCCCTATCCTACTGGCTTTCCATTCTCACCAAGGCAACTAAAGGAACATAGATGTTTCCCGTAGTCAAGAGGAAGATACACAGTAATGAGATATCTAAAAAACTGTTTTGTTTGTTTTTCCCAGGGAGCGAACTGCTACTTCTGGGAGCACAGCTTAAACATCTGGTATACTTCCTGCCCCTGCCTTTGTAAAAGTATTCTGCATTATCAGTATGAATTCAAAGATAGGAAGATGGAGAAATGGAAAAATTAGGAGTAACTGCAAATGCTTGTTTAGAAACACTATCATTGGTCAGTATTAAAAATTACACTTTCTCAAGACTCTGTGTTTAATAATATGTGTGCAAATGCAAACAAACTGTAATTTATGCAGTTTTGACTCTTTGAACAGTGAAATCAACTGTCAGTCAATAGAATGCAAACTTAATGGACCAGTCAGAAGTCACCCAGCAAAATACTCTTAAGTAAAAAGCTCTTGTTTTATGATACTAATTGGCTTGAACAAAATTTCATCCATGTGGAAAAACACACAAAAAAGTACAACAGAACGTTGCCAAGACCTACTGTGCACCTGTGAGTTTTACTAGAAGGCAACCTGCTGCAATTTAAGTTTTCACATATTCAGTAGACATTAAGTGAAGACCATGTTACATTCAAGATTGTTTTTACAATCAGCAATATATTGCACTTAGCATTTTCACAGCCTAAAAGACTAGTGATTTTATGTTGTGTTGTATGTCTAGATTTGTTAGGCACATAGCAAATTCCCTTAAATGTGCTGTATTTTAACATAACTCCAAGGTACCAGCCTGAAACCAAATCCTTACTTCTATGGATTCTACATTAATGCACTCTGATAATTAGTCAATGGTAATACACTTTTGAAAGATGAAGCATATTCCTATATTATATGCATCAGGTAGAAAACACTTTGTAATAAGGATAAATATGAAATAAGACTTATTCAAATATATATTTTAATTCCTGGAGATTTATGCAATTTGAGATTCTTGCATTAGAGCTTCTTCAGAGTTTAAAATAATTTCTAAAAGCTAAGCATGAAGCATATTCTAGCAGAGGTGATACAACTTTGAAATGAATTTTATGTTAAGGATTGTTGATGTACAAGGAATTCACATTTAGGTAGTGTTCTCGAAA
Organism: Pandion haliaetus; assembly: GCA_013401275.1. NCBI lineage: Eukaryota > Metazoa > Chordata > Aves > Accipitriformes > Pandionidae > Pandion > Pandion haliaetus. Next base: position 4,458 of record VYZV01021280.1, on the reverse strand, counting down.
TAGATTATTTATGTTATGTATGCTGTATAAATATACTAGACAATTTTGAAGTCAGAGTTTTGAATTCTCTTCTATTATACATACTGTCTAAAATCTAATTATAGTTGTACTGTGCAATTTGTGATGCTGCAGAACGCTTGTTTTAGAAGTGTTTTCTAATTCTTGCCTTCCATCTCTCTGCCTTCACTTGGCAAGTGGACTGTAGATGCATTTCAACAGAAGTGATGGATACTAGCACTGCTCTGCTCAACTGCTCAACTTGAGCATATAAACAGCAACTCATTGCTTTTTAAAAAAAAAAAAAAATTCACTAATAGCTGAGTGTAGAAAGTCTGATAAAATTGGTTTCTTTTTTAAAGTTGCTTATTCAATAGTTAAGAGAAAGTAAAGTAAGATGGGAAGATATGCTAACCTTATATACATGTTCCTGTCATGTTAATAATCAATAGCACAGTCATACAGAAGAAGCTTGAGATTGTATTTTACATTATTATCTAAGTGTAAATGAAAAGAGGGCAGAAAAAGTAAGACTAAAAAAATGTGTAAGTTTTTGCACTTCTTCCTCTTTATGTAGTTGCAATTATGAATTTCTATTCCTGTTTAACATCTTTACCGATGACCCGGACGATGCAAGAGTATACTTTCCTCAAATTTGCAGATGACACCAAACTGGGAGGCAGGGCTGCCATTCAGAGGGGCCTAGATAGATAGACCAGAGGAATGGGCCAGCAAGAATCTCATGAAATTTAATAAGGGCAAATGCAGAGTCCTGTACCTGGGAAGAGGAAACTCCTGGCAACAATGCAGGCTGTGATGGACTGGCTGGGGAGCAGTTCTGCAGAAAAGGACCTGGGGGCCCTGGTGGGGCAGCGAGCTGAATGTGAGCCAGCACTGTATTGTGACAGAGAAGGTGGACAACAGCAACCTGGGCTTTACTAAAAGAAGCAAAGCCAGTAGATTGAGGAAAGTGATTATCCCCTTTACTTATCATTTACTAGACCACATCTAGAATACAGTTCTGCACCCTGGAATTCAACACCTGGAATTCAATGTCTTAAAAGGATTCTAAGTCTCTAAGTACAGATTTTACCCCTTTTAATCACAATATCAATTTTATTTTTCTTTTTAGGATACGGGGATAACTGCAATATATGATGTTACGTTTATAGGGTTTCACTATGCTTGTATAAGGCACCCTCCCCCCTTGGCCCCACAGTTTTGTTTGGAGTTAATCTTCCATACTTTGATAGAATAATCTGAGAGATTTAATAAGGTAATAGGCAGAAGAATTATTACAGTGCTCAGTGGAATCATAGGTTTTGAACTTAGTTAAATCAAAGGATACATAGAGAGAGAACACTCTTCAAATTGTTCAGCAACCCAATAGAACTTGAAGCTTGTCACAGACTGAAAACTGCCACACAAGGCTCCCCCGCTCAAACCCAAATAGTAAAAACACTAAAAGGATATATCTTGCTTGCATCCAGAAACTGTATACTTTCCTTTGACAACATATGGAATGGTGATTACTATAGCATAATTTTCTTTGATGTACTTAAAAAACCAGTAAGTGGCATAGAGGTCAATTCTAAGCACTATTACTTCATGTAAGAAAACTGTAGAGAACTCAACAATATTTTTGACTGCAACAGCATTATACTGCATAAATAGGGAATTCGGTGTGATATCACAGTAATCTCTACCCTAAGACCAAAGTTACTGGAAAAGAAAAAAAAAAAGGCTATCAAATCGATAAGTCTGTAGGCTACGAAGTGTATGATTTCCCACTATACTTAAACTACTATAATGGCAAGCTCCTTTCCTAGGAGTATAGGCCAGTTGGTGGAAAAACTTTTCCATCGTTAGTACTGATGTCTTTATATAAAAAGATTTATTTTTTTGCTTTCAACAGATTTTATTGCCTACCTTGCAAAGAGAAATGTAAATATTCCTGCTCA
>VYZV01021279.1:0-23486 GCA_013401275.1 Pandion haliaetus | reverse complement strand
ATCATAAATATTATGTAATATTTTTTTTGTTTGCCTTAGAGTTCACCAAATAAAGACAAGAAGAAGGAGATAAAATATTCAAGTTCATCACTGGTTTCCTGGGCTAACAAATACCATCACTGAAATCTACTTCATCATGAACATCTCTCCTACCCACAATCATTTGTTTTATTTCAAGTTCAGGTGAAAGTTTTTCAAATGTTTTATTGAATAAAATGGGGATGGTGATTGGCTGGGACTGTTGACACACATCTTGCAACTATCACNACACACATCTTGCAACTATCACCCCCAACAGTAAACTGGAGGTTAGTTCTTCCCATAGCCTGGTTTTTGTTTTCTACCTGCTAGGCTGTTTCCATCGCCTATCTTTATGCACCTCAGTGGTTAATTCCAATTTTTTTCTTTTCCTGGATTGTATAATGTATAAATCTCGTTGTGGAACAGGGAGTCAAAAAAGGACATCTGTTTATGACGTGATGTTATTGCTATTCCCACAGACATACATAAATCCCTACTGTATTTCCTGTAGTCTGTTCACCTGCTCCTTATAGTTTTTTGCTAGTTACTCAAAAAGGGAGGAAGACAACCTTTCACATTAATCATTAATATGTGCCAAGAATACAAAAGAGGAAGTAACATGCTTCACTGACTTGAGATTGGCTAATGAACTGGAAAAACCACAAGAGCATCTCCAAATTAGAATTAAGGTTTGTAGTTAACATGGTATACGATACTTCTTTTTCTTAGTCTGGTATTTCTAAGAAATTTTGAGTATATGAAATTTCACTGAAAAAAGAATACTTTATTGTAATATAGATGCCCAAAAAAGAAAGAAAATTATATAATCATTGTTAACAATTTGACAAAACCAAGTTGTTTCTGGTATCACATTAAGTCATCTGCTAAGAAAGGTAAATGACAAAGGATTCTGAGACTGTGCTGTCAAATAAACAGCACAAGGAATTATAGGTATCTGTTTTACACTATTTGCATGCCCATACTACTCACAATTTAAGAACAGTATATTTTTAAATTGTGGAAGTATTTGTTGAGAACTTTGAATTTGGTTTTTTTTTGTAAATGTGCGTTACAAAGCCTATGATCACTTAAAAATTGCAATTTACTTTAATTACCATGTGACACCACAAAGGAAAGATGAATAATTTCAGAATTTAAATTCTACTTACTGAGTTATTTGCCCTTGACATCTAGACTTTATAGCTTCAAATGCACTGAAGAAAGTTTACAAAGAAAGCAGCTAAGCAGTAGGCAGTGCACAGGGAGCATGAGTTAAAGGAGATAAATTAAAGGAGGAGATAAATTAAAGGAGGAGATAACAGAACTGTCAGACTGTTGTTTGTTCTCCAAAGGTCTCATCTTAAAAGTCACTGAGTATTTTCTACAGCAATTAAAAGTAATGGAAATTGTAAATGTATAAAATTTCCAGAGATAAATGTACAAATGGCTCAGCTGTCTCATAATATCATTAACTGCTTTTGTTTCCCATTTTAAGATGCTATTAAAGTAACTACTACTATCCTTAAAAGAGCAAGAAAACAAAACCAGGTTTACAAACTCAGACACAAATCTCTGTAGTACCAGAAATGCCTGCAGTAGGCGGTTTCACCACTGTACACTGAATGGCATATGGATTATGCAATAAAAGGCAGAAGACGTGTATAAGGGCAGTATTATAACTTCAGTGAAACTCCAGGACAAAATGCATTCGTGTAAAATGGATAGAGCAAAACATGAAAACAGCCTGAAGGTAACAGCATATTTCTTTGCTGATGCTGGAGGGTAGAAACAGGTATTCCACTTGCAGTGCCTCTGAGCTACTGTGTTATTTTTTTATCTCCTGCTTCTAAGACACACCTATAGTATAAAACAAAATTTAGATTTAGAATTGAGGTTTGGAGGATTACACAGCTGAAATTTAATCTAAACCACTTGATTTTCTTCTGACGTGTATTAGCCTCCTCCCAAAAGCACTCCAATGGAGTATTAAAATCTTAATTTAGATCATTTGCTCCATGTTGTCCATCTGTTTTTATTTCACTACCCTAAACATGAATATTCAAGGAACTTAATCCTTAAAAGACCTGCTGTATTTACTTGTACTTTTTTTTTTTTCCTTAATGGATAAAACTTCTGTTTTGTCAGAAACAGAAAGCTTCTGAAGCTCCAGAAAGAGTACTTCAAGCAGAGCTGGATGAATTATTTATAACTTACAACATATTGCCCTTTTTTCCCTATTAACTTATCATAATATCCACAATCATTTTAACTTGCAATTGCCTTGAAAATAAATTATAGCTTGTGGACCATTGACTAAAGAAACACTGCATTTATGCATTATGCTTATTGTATATGCCCAGTACATCACAAGATAACATTTCTGTTCTCTTTTTGCATGACTTATGTTTTCTAATTAAAAGCATATCTTACCAAGGAGCTTTGCAGTTCTTTAATAGAAACATTAATCAAGGTAATGAGATGAAAGAAGCTTCATTGACTTATGTAGCTTTTTGAACACAATGCTTACACACACGTAGGTCTTTGTTTTGAAAATTTTATTTCATAGTGCAACGAAAGTACATTAATCAGTTGTGTAATGTTCTCTCAAGCACTAAATGCAATATTGTCTAGTCTTACACTAAAAAAAAAAAAAAAAAAAGCCATGCTGGTTTACTTCATAAATTCACCCCATTTTATTATGCTGTGCTTCTCTTTTCTCCTTTATTCTTTGAGGCTTCTCCAACTTTTCCATGTCCTTCAATATTTCTCTCCTGATTCTGTATTTTCTAGCTGCTTATTTGTTCCCACAGCCACAGACATTGCTAAGGATTCACTTTTTTTAGCCCTTCTCTCTTATCTCCTCAGCAGGGGACATTATTCCGCATGTGGAGCAAAACATTCTTGATCTTCTGCTATATGTAGAGAAGATCTCATAGTGGCATTCTTCCATAGGTGGCAATCTCTTTGCATGTGAGTATGTGCAAATTTGTTTGCTCTCTGGCTTACACATTAGTCCAAACTAGCTCTCTTCCCTGCTGCTGATGTGTGCAACAATGATTGACCAAGAGCTCTAATCACCATATCTTTCCCATCACTGTATTTGTAAAGATGTCAAAGCAGAAATTTGGTCTTTACCCATAATATTTCCTGAACATGATGACAATAGTTTATAATCCTCATTTAGCACAGTTTGTGGGTTTTAAAGCAAGAGTAAAGTAACTGGCAACTTTTACTTTATTTATTGTTATTGTTTCCTATCTCTAGGGAAGTCAGCCATTATAAATTTTTATATACATGAAAATAGCAATCAGAAGGAGCAAGTGGGTGTAGCTGCAACTTTCTGAAATTATTCAGTTGCCAGATTTCCCAGAGTGCTCAGCACAGATTACCACAATAAAAAATGCAGTTCCCACATGTAGATGCTCCAGCCCTTCTGAACTATCAAAAAGTTGCACAGCCAGAATACATTTTTCAGAACATTTATTCCCAGTCTGCATTCATAAAGACTACCTGCTGCTACAAATTTCATTATAGCACATAAGAGGCTCTCAATACTTCACAGAATCAGACCCCAGGTGAAAAAAACAACTTGACTTAAGGCTGTTAATTAAATGAACAATAATAACACTAAAATCTTTTAAACAAAATGCAAATTTCTGATAGAAATACATTCATGCCTAGAGGAAACAACAATGATAATGAAGGTTATTGGACTTCCATGTTTATTGTTTTTATTCAAGAAAGCAATGATCTACGAATTGCATCCTTTTTATTACACAGCTATCTTTGTGGACATAGTTTATGACACTGATATAATAGATACAAAACCCATTTAGATGAGATTTACTTTAAAGCTTTGAAGACATTTTAAAGAGCAGACAAAAAACAGTTGGAAATACATTATAGCCACTTAGTACAAATAAGGGAGAAAATCAAGCTAGTAGTTTCTTCATTATTAAAGTGCAGTACAAAAACACCTTAGAGTGCAGCTTCTTCCTTGTTTTCCAGCTTTAACCCACCAGAAGAAAATCTGCTCCTTACACATAAAGAAGCATGTCTGTAGTCTTCAGTTAGAAACAAATTTCTGTGACTAATAAATGACAAGACTTTTTCTTCTTCTAAAGGCATACAGAGAAACTGAAATTCTTCCAACACAAAGCAAAAAAGTTCTTTATAACTTACAGCTCTGAAGAAAGTACAGATTTTTTTACAATACTATACATTTATCCTGTCAAATGGGGAAAATGTACAGCCTAAGCAATGGGGACAAAAAAAAAAAAGCAGCAAGCAACCAACAAAAACCACAGCAGATTCAGCTTTTGAGTACTTTCCTTAGGATCCAATTGTTAATCTGAACTTCTGAAGTTCACTTGAAAGAGCAACAGCCCCTTGAAGAAGCACCTAATCTGCTCCTGATAGATCTCACACAATGAGTGTTCTTAACAACTCATTTCTTAAAATTTATACTAACATTTCAAAGTCAAGCAAGTGCATATAAGTTTAGAGATCCAAGGAGCCTTCAAATTAGATATTTTAATTTTTCAGAGGAATAAATGAATGTATTCTACCACAGGATGAAGGGGTGAGAAAAATTTCCAATGAAGGAGAAATAATGAAAATGAGATCTGAGATGTGCTACATGTAATGGACTCCTGACTTTCCCAGCTTGCACATAAATTGCAGAACTGTCCCTTGCAGCAATGAATGAGCTCTGGAAAACAAACCAGGGTGGTTCCACCTTCTGCGGTAAGACCCAGGGAGGGACCAGCAGGACCAGCTGCTGGGCAGGAAGGAACTGGAGCTGAGGGTGGCACTGAGGCTGGAACATCTGTGCCCACACCAGAAAAGGCACAGGCCCACTGCACCCCAATAAGGAGAGCAATGTGGGGCCAGGACAGGGACAGCCAAGGGACCTGTGACCACCACACCAGCCCCAGCCATGTGGCAGGGCCAAGGCCAAGCCAGGAACAGCAAGGCACAAGGCTGGGAACAAGCAGGCAAAGGATGAGGGCCTGAGCTGAAATACGTCTTCTGAGTGAGGGCAGGGAGACCCCGGAGAGGTTCCCTGCAGGTTTTTGCCCCCCAGGGCTTTCCCAGCAGGCTGCCCCAAGGCCACGGAGCTGCACCACGCCAGGGCCGCCTGTGAGCACTGGAAGCCAAGCCCTGGGGCGGGGGGAGGCTGCACTCCGAGCTTTGACCAGCACACAGCCAGAGAGGCACAGGCAAGCAGCGTAGGTGAGATTTATTATTATTATTATTATTTTCTCTCAGAGTGGTTATTTAATTGTTTTAGCAATTTTCCGGAAAGGAAATGCTGGGAATAGATGCACAATAACTTTTGGGGTCAAATAGGAACCTAAATGGCAAGACAGACAAAGTGAGAAAACATGAGAAGAAATACTTGATATTTTATTTTGAAAACAGTCTTAATTTTTTTTCTTTTTTTTTTTTTTCAGACTAATTAACCTCTTCCATTTCTATGGATTTCCACAGATATAAAAACAGGGTGCTACATGAAAGAGAGAGAGCCTACTCAGTGCTCTAGCTGAAGGGGAAGCTTCAGTCACGGAGTGGAAGTCAACTCCACAGGTCAGGAGACCCAAATCCATAGTAGCTCAACAGCTGCGTTGTTTAAGGAGCTATTTCTCCTTTTAAGGTTAGAATACTAAAATATACTCAATAGTAAAATTCTAGCTATTACAGATACATATTCATAAGATTAAAATATATGTCTTGCTCCCCATCTGGCACTGACCCAGCAGAGGATAAGGCAAACACATTCTAGAAAGTTCTGTCATTCACACAAACTCATATACCAAACACTGTCTCTAAGATTCCTTTATGGCCTATTCCAGTAGGACTGATGAGATGCGTTAAGTAAAAATAATCTTCCCTGAAGCAAATATTATGAGAAAGTAAAACATAAATGTATTGTCTTCTATTTAAGACATTTTATTACCTGGCATTTACATTTATAGGTCCTCTAGTGTAGGGAATAAAAAGCAAAAGGAAACTATGCAGAAATTTTAAAAGTAGGATGCATTGAACATCTTGATAGAAGATGTCTGAGATTTCACTGAAATGTTTGGAGTATACAAGCGGATTCAACATGACTGAGCAGATAGCCAAGATTTGGGGAATTATTAAACATGTATCTGAGCTATAAAATTTAAACACCAAACTGAAAATCTTTTTGTTTAGTGCTTGAATTTGGAAGATTGTCACAATATGCAAAATTGCACTGCCCCAAATATTGACAGCATTAGTTTCTAAGATACTAATTAAGGCTACACATTAGAAAAATCTTTTAAAATTAGCTTGCCTACTTTTGAAATAATCTGCCATAATTTTTCCTTCTTTGCTAATGTTTCAGTTCATTTCTCCTTTGCAAGGAACATGAGCAGTAAATTTATCATTTGCCATGTCTTTATTTTTGCAAGTCCCTGTGTGGTAAAAGTAGAAGCAGCAGCTGTAAATCATGACCATGGCAATAACATTATTTAATGGGATGAATAGGTAGTCAGCAAACTCCAATAAAAGAAAAATGAGAAAGGAATAAAAGCCATTAAGGGTATTGCAGGAAGGTACTCTACCCCAGATAATGTTCCTTCTTCCAGCAAAAGTCTGAATTTTTTTTTCTTAATTTCCAGCTTGAGCAGGAAAGGAGCCCTTTGGTCAACAGAGCAGTTAATTATTGCCAAACTAGGCAAGTTGCTTACTACACATTTATACCTTTATATCTCCTTTCTTACAATAAACTCAGTACTCACTGAATAGTTGACTCAGAATTACTCTTACAACAATCAGCAGGAAAGACATGTGCAGTGTAGCACTGTAGCAACAGCTCAACCCAGAGGCAAGGCACAGGTTCAAAGCTCATTTTCCCTCTTCTTTTAAAGTGCAGCCTCAGACAAAGCATCTCTTCTAATGTAGGCATTGTTAAAGCCTCTGATCAAAAGAGACATAAATGAGATAATGATATTTGAGTTCAATGGAATCATGACAATTACAGCTTCTTATATTTTCCCAAGACAGTTTCCATCATGTAACATTGTCATGATGTATGCTTCCATACCTCTCTCCTGGTTTGGTTTTGTTGGGGGTTTGTTTAGTATTCATGTAGAGAAATTTGGAGCTTAGTTTTCTAGCTGGATTTGTTTCAGGACAGGAACTGCAGCTGACTGATTTATTGAAGCAAGGGTATTTGGCTTATTCCTTCTGAAGTCAATAGAAAATTCTTAAATGTCAAGAAACCATTTTGAAGACATATTACTGAAGCACAGAAAACTGATATAGTATGTGGATTAAGGGATTTGTATAATCTATGCAGCTATATTTTGGAATTCGGACAATTTTTACTCCCAAAAGTACTCATTCTTTTTCTATGAACATGAGGAATCGTTCCAGTGAAATCAATGGGATAAATGATAAACATCAGTAGAAGAAAATAGAATAGAATAGAATAGAACAGAACAGAACAGAACGGAACAGAATATTTTTGTTGGAATGGACCTATAACAATCATTCTAGTCCAACTGCCTGACCAATTCGGGGCTGATCAAAAGTTAAAGCATGTTGTTAAGGGCATTTTTCAAATGCCTCTTTAACAGTGACAGGACAGGCATGGGGCATCGACCACCTCTCTAGGAAGCCTGTTCCAGTGTTTGACCACCCTCTCAATAAAGAAGTGCTTCCTAATGTCCAATCTAAACCTCCCGTCATGCAGCTTTGAACCATTCCTATGTGTTCTATCACTGGATACCAGGGAGAACAGATCAGCAAAAGATCTGCAAATTATCTCAGTAAAAGATGAAAAACAGCCCCCTTTTTAAAATAATAATTAAAATGTAAATAACAACCCTGCTTAACTATGCAAGAAAAGTAAGAAAAATATACAATAATGGCTTTTAAGAATTTAAAAATATTTTTTGTGTACAACTGTTTTCTAAATTATGAACACTCTAGGTTAACTTACTCTCAATTTCCATTACAGTTTTGTTTTCTGTTTTTCATGGATTGCCCACAGCTGCTGCTGTGTCAAAGGAATTCTAAACCAGAGGAAAATCTAAGAGAAATCCTGCTGTTTATACCACTCTAAAGAGCAGAAGGAAGTCTTTCTTGCGTTATTCAATTTGTGCAGGTGAAGCTACCAGTGATAGCTATATGGGTCTAACAACTGTTCAAAGCCACAGATTTTCCCCACCCAAAGACTATTCACTTGGTTGATTAAACTTGCTGTGCTATCTGTACCATTTTTTAAATTGGATAGCTATATCTGGTGACTTGTGCCAAGTCAATACAATTCTTTGTTGTGCAATTAATCTAAGTTGACTTATCCAGCAAAAAAACTTAAGATGTTTTCATTAGCTTCAGAATTTTTACCAAAGAGAAGTACTCAATCATAGGAATTCCAGAAAGCACATTAGTATGGAGCTTGATTTCTAATACATAGCTTTTTTTGTGTGAATTTAGATCCTTCCATGACTGGAAGACTGCAAAGCCATCGCAAAAATCTCACACCTCTGTCACAGAAGAACACTGAATTCTGAAATTGTCATAGAATTTTGAATTCTGAATGTAAAAATATTAATTCAGCCTAGAAATGAAAAAGACAACTGTACAGTTCACTCTGTCACCCAGGTGATGGAGAGCTATGTTCTGATACATCTTCAGAGGGAGATGTACTTCCCTTGGGGCCTGTAGGTTTGTCACACCCGGTTGCTTTACAGTTATACTCCTTGTATATTTGACCATATCCAATTAAGAACAAGGACATTCAGATCTGCATTTTGCCTTTTGAGGCCAGCTTTCATGGGCTTAAATGAATTTTCTTATATAACTTTTCTTACAAACACAGAATACAGAATTAATATCAAGTTTAATGAGGACATATATTTCTTAGCTTGGAAGATTGTTCTTTTTTTTTTTTCTGACTGCTACTGCTATTTAGTTAAATAAAAGGGCAATCCATCAATGTGTTTTTAAAAACATGTAACTGGAGATATGGTTGATGCTTAAACCTCAAAGGAGATGGTATCCTAAAGCATTAGATTAATAGAAAAAGAAACAAAGCCTTTTGACAGCAAGGCTTTACATTCATTTCCAGCATCACAGAAAACAGTACCAAACTGAGATATTGCCAGCAACAGTCAAATCACTGACCTTTATTAATGGGAAGCAGCATTACAAGTGGAGAGAAAAACATATAGAGTCTGCTTTGAGATTCACTTGCTGTAGGACCTGCTTGTCTTTGATTTCGCTTGCACACCTACTTTGCAAATCCACCAGAGAGGGGGCTTACTTAAGCAGCTTGGAACTCCCACTCTTCAGCACCATAAATTTACAGTGCCATATAGATGATTTATAAGAAGACAGCTGTCTTTACTGAGACATCCTTGATTAACCTCATAAATTTCTGCATCTAGAAATAACCGTCTTCAGGAATTTATGTAATTCATTGACTTTATTAGAGTAGCTCTAAGAGTTACTGTGCTGGTTTTGGCTGGGATAGAGTTAATTTCATAGTAGCTAGTATGGGGCTATGTTTTGGATTTTTGCTGAAAACAGTGTTGATAACACAGGGGTGTTTTCGTTCCTGCTGAGCAGTGCTCACACAGAGTCCAGGCCTTTTCTGCTTCTCACCCCACCCCACCAGCGACCAGGCTGGGGGTGCACAAGAAGTCAGGAGGGGACACAGCTGGGACAGCTGACTCCAACTGACCAAAGGGATATTCCAGACCATATCACATCATTCTTAACAATATAAAGCTGGGGGAAGAAGAAGGAAGGGGGGGAAATTCAGAGTGATGGTGTTTGTCTTCCCAAGTAACCATTACGTGTGATGGAGCCCTGCTTTCCTGGAGATGGCTGAACACCTGCCTACTGATGGGAAGTGGTGAATGAATTCCTTGTTTTGCTTTGCTTGCATGCATGGCTTTTGCTTTACCTATTAAACTGTCTTTATCTCAGCCCATGAGTTTTCTCACTTTTTCCTTCTAATTCTCTCCCCCATCCCACTGGGAGGGAGGTGAGTGAGTGGCTGTGTGGTACTTAGTTGCCAGCTGGGGTTAAACCAAGAGAGTTACAAACTTTTCCACCCAACTGTACAGGATAACACAGCTTTGATAATAATTCAGGTTCCTAGCACTTGGGTGGTAGCTTGGAAAAAAGGCTCCTGCTTGGCCCTGGACATCAGCCAGCACCAGGTCCACATGTTCGTGTTACTGGATGCAGTAATGCCACAGCTGCAGGGTGGTCTGCAGCCACTCAGTTACAAAAGCATCCTCTTTCTCAGGGGTTCCTACGGTCTCTCTTGACTTACGGCCAACTGATTTGTCCAACATAGGTCAACTGTGAAGGATGATGTCTGCATAGCACCAAGCACAATATTTCTGGCTCATTTCACTAACAGAAAGTACACATTTGCACCAGTGCTAAGGAGTGAGATAGTCTAAACGTTTTTGTTTGCAGATCATCCAAACAGCTCATAATTTTGTCTGCTTCAGCAGAGAAGATTTCAAAGTAAAATCTGACTTACAAAAATTATTTTTTGTCATTATTGTCTAAAATACTGGTGTAGCAAGTGATTAAATAGCACAAAAGTGGACAGCATTTTCAATTTCATGTTGTTCAATTATTGAAATAGTTGACAATCACTTTTAAAAACAAACATGACCAAAGAAGTTCTTCTGTGACTACCAGACTCTAAGGCTCCATGATTTCAATAAAATTTGTGAAGAGTTGAAAATGTAAATTATTCAAAAGAGTTTTAAGATCTTAAACCACCAAATGTCCTAAACTTACTTTAATGCTATGCACAGTATTGAGTCCTAGAAACTAAACATACTATTAAAAATGTTTTAGTAGATCAGGGTCTGATTTTTCTGAAAATTTTTTTTTTTTTGTATTAGATTATAAATATAGTCTGATGAACCAGGTGCCACCTACAGCATAAATAAGGATAAATAATGATTTGCACTTCATACAATTCTCTTGAAGGTCCAGGTTTGAATGCATGTATCTTTTTCCATATACATTAAGCATGTTTAAAGATGTTAAACAAAAAAACAATTACAAGAATACAGGTCCATATATTTAGGCTTCCTTGACAGAATGCTGCTTCCATTGATTTTCAAACCAAATATTCTGAAGGTCTCCTCAACAATAATTGTATCTAATACACTATCTTTATCTGCAGGAATTAAAAAAATCTCAGACACAGTCCTAGGATCTCAACAAATTCTGATGCAAGAAAAGAACAGAAAAGTGAATGTCTGGGGCTATCACACACTGCTGTAGGAAACAGCAGTGGATTAATACAAGACCCAGGATATGACCAGCTTTTTCATTGTCATGTGCTGGTATGTCCTATATGGAGTATCAGGAAAAAGAATTTCAAACAAACTGTCATGTCTTCACCGCCTAAGACTCTTGGTACCAGCTACAAAATGTGGTTTCTTTATGACACCCGGGGCCATTAATCATCTTTGAGTAGACAAGCGAGTACTGCAGGATTTAAACGACACATTTTTAATATTTACTATAGCTATTGGAAGTCAACAAAAACCTACATAAATAGATGGATGGATGGGACAGTAGCGTTTCATGAAAGACGTGAGCAATATATTTCCCAGAAAATATTGGTGAAAATTTGAGTGAAAGAAATCTTTTTTTCTCCAGGCAATAGAAAGGATTCTCTCTCATTCCCCTCAGTTTAGAAGAAATTTGCCTGAAAAATGAATGTTAGTTGTTAGTGTTAGTACACCATCTTGTGGATAACTGGTCTAATTGGGAGTGTCGCTGTAACAGCTAGCACAGTGTCCAGTTGCTGCAAGAAACAGGACCACTTCCTATTCATACAATGCTCAGAGTTGCAGCATCTCCCCGTTTATACGCATCATGACTCATTTCCAAATCTGCTTGTGAAGAATGAAATCTTTGAATGTAAAAGAAGATACACATATATGAAGAAAGATACTGATGTTTAAGTATTAATCACTGTAAATTAATGCTATTAGGACACACTTAAAACAGTAATGTTTGGAAGAAATCAAAGCTATTGAACACTTAACCATACTAGAGTAACACCCTAGACGTAGCAAATGACTTACCTAATCTGCTATAAATACACTCTCATGGTCCAGTAAGGTTACTGGCCCCTTGGCCTACTCTTGGGTGCAGAACAGCATTGGAAGTAGATGCTAGCTTTGAGAGCACCTGTTGTTCATCAGTACCAAAGATGCTAACATGCTCTCTTCATAGATCAGACATTAAATCCAAATGTCTTCCATGATCTGTGATGTTTCCAAAGCATTTTTCATACAAATTTCAATCTTATTTCAGATCACTGGAAATGAAAAAAGGAAGTATAGACAAAACAGAAGGTATGGGAAAGTTCCAGGATTTTCATATTCTTCATTTTTATACTATGATTAACAATCCCAGTCTTTGCAATTCTAAACTATAGGCATTAGAAGGTGATTTGATTTGATTTGAATTCCTCTAGGCCAGTTTTCCTGGCCAGGACCATCCAGAAATATTAGAGTTGAGAAAGCTTAACCTGCATGCACCAAAATGGAAGTCTTTAGCTTTTTCAATCATGTGTTGTTTTAGTGCATCAAGATACAGAACTTTTGATTCTCCATAACAAACTTTTTCACAATGAAGACAGTGAAGCAGTGGAAAGGACCGCCTTGAGAGGCTGTGCAGTCAATACAGTCAGAACAGTGCAAAATGTATTTGAAGTGGTGTAAAGGCTACTATCAGCACGACTTAGCAATACATCTGTTTAGAACAGCTACAGGGTCCAGAACAGTGGAGAGTGTAGCTTATTGAACTTAATTCCTGTGTACGCTGCCTTTTTTGCAAACCTTTTACTCTGCAGAGAAGCACAAAGGACTTGAAAAGGTGTTTCAAGGTCCCAGGGCTGTGATTACCTGCCATGAGCAATATACACACTCAGCTCACATGGACATCCATAGCCTCTCTGTTATCATTCTGAAACCAATTCACATGAAATATCAGAAACAACATGGAAAACAAGTTCAATTATTTCATATGCGATGGCAATACCTTCTGGACTAAATATTCTGCCAAAATGCTCCTCCAAGAGCCGTGTAGTATATGTATTTTAAAGAGTTGCTTCCTTTCTCTTGGAACACGTCCCTTGCATTCTCTGCTGTTACTTCTGCCTAAAATGAAGATTGATCAAAACTGTCAACCAGAAGGGATAAAAAAAAAATCTTCAAACTAGAAGAATCAATACTTACAACTTCTGTCTCCATAGCTTTGTGTTGCTTGCTGTATTTTGTCATCTACAAATACAAACAGACAAATCAACTGATATTTATTATGTAATACAAAAACTTGGCATTTTATGATACAAGTGAATTGAGTTCAGTGTGTTTTGCTGCATTCTGTAATATCACAAAGTTTAGTCGGGTTTTTTTCCTTTACTGGATTACTATTTAGGTGTGATTTATCTCTAGAAGCTATATTGTTTTCTATTGTACTTTTAGAAGGACAGAGCTGATCTTTAATGTGCATGTTTAAAACAACAGAGACAGAAAAGATATTGGGATGTTATACCTGTTGATGATGTCCAACTGGGCAAGGAATCAATCAGTACAATTACTGGGATCATTTGGAAACAAGCACAAACAAGTACATAGCTGTAGTATTATGTGGCTGAGTGGAGAATAATTACAGCTCTTTCAAAAATGGATTAGAACCTGAGTGCACCAAAGCAGAAACAATTCTGAAGAGAACAGTGATGCTATAATGTTATTTAATCCAGTTTAAATTGCCAGAATTAGGGAGAAAAGGCTGACAACACAGAAAAGCAACTAGACCCAATTACATTGAATATATTTGCGTTCAGCATATGTAACATAATGAATAAAATAACAAGGCTGAGATTCAGTAGTTTAGGGGGTTTTCTAACATACAGAGCATCTGATACAATGCTGCTGTGACAATTTCCATTCTGTGCTCTGTTGCATGTATACTGCACATGCCTTAAAGTAAAAAGAGGGTTGCATCACAAAGTTACTTCATAACTTGCTGACATTTTAATTTACCTCATTTCATAGTTAATTTTTTACTTAAAAAATTTCCAAAGGATATTCCAATATCCATTCTGGTGTTTTGGCTTGTCTGTAAGCAATTTAATCCTCTTACTCCAAGGACACTCATAGGTGGGCAAGTAGTATTATCTGTTCTTGATTTTTCCAAGTGTTTTCATTGTAAAACCATCATAATCCCATTGTTCACAGCTTTTCACAATTTGCATTTTCTGGACTATTGGGGGTTTTTTGTCTTGGCTGTTTCTGGGGCTGGCAAAGATTGTCCCAAATAGTCCCCTTGGGACAAGAAGGGATCATTTTTCACATTCTCTGGGAATACCTGGTGGAGTTTAACTGCTTATCTATTTACTGATTCTGTCTCCTGATGATGAATGGACTGTGCACGCCTTCACGTACTGAGCAGCTGGGCATGACCCATCCTTTTCATGAGTGCACCTGCAACAAGGAGACAAGACAGGGACAGTTGGGAAGAGTTCATGAGTTGTGTGGCAATTGACATAAGAAAGCCCAGTGAAGCACGCCATCCTCCAGAGTCTGAAGGGAAACCAGGAACCTAAGCTGCACTGTTCCTCTGCTGTGAGGGTACATTTGTGGAAGCACTGGGAAAATACACTGGAACTGTCTTTACAGCTGCTTCACATTCAAATGATGCAGTACAGTGGAAATCTGTTCATTTTGTTTACTCAAGTGGTGGAGTCTGTTCTCATTCTTCTACCAAATAACACTGATGTCAGTATGACAATGTGCCATTTCTGTTTCCTTCTTTAATATTAAATTAGCAGTTGCAAATCAAGAGTTGAAGAACAAATAATTTATCTGCAGAAGTTATTTGACCTTATTATGGATTCACATTGCCAATGTTTTGCATTGGTAGTGGTTTTAGAATGAATCTTGCTATGGAGTGAAGCTGATGTATAAGCTAGGTTTCATTGGTTTCATTTTCCCAAAAACTTAACACACTTAATGAACTAGCTAACTAGGAAACTATTAAGACAGCCAATACTGTCCTGGAGAACTGGAGCTATGTCTTCTAATCTCCTATGTATTGTTGTACAAATCTCCAAATAAGTTCTCAGATATGACCTTTCTTTTGGTGTCTGAATTACTTGTTCTGATTTTAAGAATGGCTGAGCAGGTCACAACTGCAACTGAAAATTGTAGAAACTGCTTTGAAAAAAAAATCTAAAAAGTCATGGCTAGTCATTTAAAATGGAACACTGGGAATGCACTGGGTACTTTCTGACCTTTATGTGTGGTGATGAGAAATTTTTAAAGTATGTGCTTCTAAAATGGCAATAAACACCCTTTCAGATTCCTGAGGTTTTGAATCATGTAATTAATGTCCGTGAACCAGATATTATAGTTATAATCAAGATAGAAACACCTCAGGAAATGAATTATTATTCTTTCTGATATCTGCTTGAACAATGAAGATAAAATGAAATATTAAACACCTGCTTTTTATGTGAGCACGATCTCTCGTGTTCTGAATGAACTGCAAGAAAAAAAAAAAATCTGCAAGAGAATAGTATTGTAATATAATTAAGTCTTTCTTAAGACAAATGAACAGTAGGAGAGAGTTAGCACTTTGCTTTAACTCTGCCATTTCCTAACTTCTGACATTGTGACTATGCAAGCTGAATTTTAATGTGCTGGAGAAGGGAAAAAGAAGGAATCGCAGCTATAAGACAATGCAGTGACAACTGGAGACTTGTACTGATTACCTAAGTTCTGTGTACCAAAGCACAGTCCAAATTATGTGCTAAGTACTTGTCAATACAACTGAAAACACACTTAGATTCTGTATACATCTAGGTGAATAATAGGAGGATCAACAAGGAATCGGAATGTGATCCTGCTGCTCTTTTTTGTTATATTTTGGACACAATTTTAATTATAAACTAAGAAGTGTAATATATAAAAAATTTGCAATACATCTTCTATACAGATATAATACATTTATATTAAATTATATTGTTATTAATATCATATTATCCTGCTAACTTTATTAGTAGTCTGTCATAGCATGGTTGGCAGCAAAAAATTGCTGCTTCAACCTGTATCAGCTAGCACTATCCTCACCCAGCCAGGATACCTCAGAAGCAGAGGTCTGTGAAAAAGAGGAAGAGCAAGCTTGCTTGCTGGCTTGCTGGAGATTGCAGGCCAGAGAATTGGCACCTAAATTGGTTTGGGCATTTAAATCAGACTGTAGCTGTAGCTTAAGGGAGGCATTAGGCATATGCAACATCCAAAACTAAAAGAGACCTTAGAAATTAAAATTTTTAAGGGTTTCATGGTATCTCTCCAGGCTGAAATTACCTTCTAGGTGTCCTCCCACCATTTCATAGCCACCATTTACATATATTTGTTAATTCCAATGTACTTTAGAGTCATTAAATCAACTAAATTGAAAGAGGAGTGGCTTACAACTGAGGTACTAGAACATGGCTTCCACACCTAGAAAGCATTTATATCAAATTCCATTAGCAGTAATCTCAGTTCTGATAAGTGCAACTGTTGACATTAGATTGACTACTGATTTACACCACATTATATCAAAAAAGAATCAAACTATATTTTTTAATCTGCTTCCTCTAACTAGAAAAGTATTTTGGAGGAGAGGAATGCAAAAATCCAGTAGTTATCTACACAAGTACCCTATCCTGCTACAAGCAAGCTGGAGATATGAAAATATATTGAGATATGACTAACTATGAGTCCATTTTCACAAGTATTAGAAGTTCAGTCTATATCCTACTGCAACTGTAACATAGTACATATGATTTAACATAATATTTTAGAGGCACTTTGAGGGATTGGAAACTTTATGGAACATTGATCTGCAATGAATGTTATTTATGAGAACATTTCACCTGCAAAAGTGAAGGTATTTCTTTTGTAATTGGTGCATGCCTCATTTTAAGTTGGCTTTACCAGACAGCCTGTTCAAACTGCTGTCTTGTATAGGCAGATATATGAGAGGGTGAGAGATTTTAGTGGCCTGGAAGGAATTGTAATTACTCTTTATTCAAGATCATCCAGTATTTCTCTTCACCTTATGAAAAAAAAAAAAAAAAAAAGTGGTCTAATTACTGTAACAGGGTTGTTTTGTTTTGTTATATCTGTGACTGATCAGTCAGGAAGAAAATAAATTTTGAAGGGTTTCTAAAAAATGTAACCTAGTGCAACGGTTCAAGAGACAACTGAGTGAGAAAACCAAATTTGGTTCATCCATTGTATTAACTTCAAGTAAATTTTTTCATAGGAGATGTATGAACTAAGCTGTGGAATTTCCACACAGTTCCATGTGTAACCTCCTGTTACATGAGAAAGATAGGAAAATAACCTGTGCTTCCACAATAACACTTTTAAGAAGATTAAGTGTTCCCCAAGACATATATGCAATATATCAATATTCCTTTTAAAATTTTTCTCAAAAAACAAGCTGAGATACTTTCATCTCCTACTGTTGTCTGTATATGGGCAGTATCTTGCATTGGGACAGATGAAATGCAGAACAGTCAACTCTCCTTTCAGAGATCACCAAAAGGAAGAAAGGGGTCACTAGCAAGGTCAAATATGTTCTGCTCTGAAATACAAAAAATCACTTCTCCATCGCTTCCTAAAATAATTCCTCTGTCCTTTCCTTCCCTCTTTTTTCACCTCATAACAGTTTTGCTCACCTTTCTGTTCGGTAATATTGGGACTAAACACAAAAGAATCAGCAAGGGTCTATAGTAAACACAGGCAATAAGAGTACATGCATTCTTTTCTTAATGTATTTTGTTGGTTTTGTAATCCAGTACCTTTACCACAACTTTCTCCCTTCCCAGAATTTAGTTATCAAGAAATACCAGAGAGAAATGTATTTCTCAGTGCTGAATTTGCTGTTCTGTATTCCACAAGGGCAACTGCTGCTATTTGCCCTTATTTCTGCTTAGTATGTTGCTCATCTCATGTCTCTTAACTCTTTTCTCCTTCTACCATTTTGTTTTATTCTATTCATATTACTCACTTTGTTCTTCCTTTCTATTCTGAGTTCATTTGATTGCATTCCTTTGGGCATCTGCTGACTGCCAGTGACTTAAAAATGGAGCAAACTCCTGGTTTGGTTTTTTTTTTTTCAATTTCTATAGAAATTTTGGCTTATCTTTCAAATCATCTTCTAGTTGAAACTACTGAGAGGAATGATAGTTGTAACAAGAGTTCTTTACTTTTTTTAATAAGAACACTTCTTTTGAGACAAGACATATTATTTTTGTTAAGATTCTTCTGATTTCTTAAACTAGAAGAGTATATGAACTGAAAATTATTGGGTACACTGAATGTATAGTACTTTAAGAAAAAAAATAATTTCTCCGTCTGAACTGAACAGACTTGAGAAAGTTTGGTTAGGTCAAGGCAAAGGCTACAGTTTATTAGTTGTGTAGCATGTCTAAAAAATACAATTAGAAACAGTGAAAACAAAATCTGGCATAACTTCCTCAAGATATTAGTCATTCTGCATGTCAGATGGATATATCAACTGGATATATCACTGCACTACCAGAAGGATTGAGCAATCATTGCAATAATGGGATACCACAGTCAATCACATTTTATAGTTTACACATGTGCCCAATATGATCATTCAGAGTATCCTTCTGAACATATCAAACATATCTTTTTCCCAAAATAGGGACATTCATCAGAGACAATGACATTACCACTCTAAAGGTCAGGCATAACTACATCATAACTTCCACTCTCTTTTGTGCACACACTGAAGTTTAATTTATATCTAGAAAAGAACAAGTGCGTCAAGAGAAAAGTGGGAACTCAAGCAGCAGATTCAGAGATATTTAAGTGGCTGTGTTTTGGATTTGGGAAATTATGCATTGGGGACTTAACCTTGGCAAGATTCATGCATATCAAAGCAGAGCAGTATTGTAGGTAATGTACTGAAGTCAGAAGCTTTGGGCTGTATTCACTAATGTTCTGCATGATCTTGCAGCTCACTTAATTTCTCCATGTTCTTTTGCCTTTCCAGCCTTTCAATGGTTTATCTATTTAGATCAGTCACTCTCTATGGCTGTTACATTCTCCTAGTTCAATTTCTCACACTCTAGCTTCCAGTCTAAGCGGTGATATGTAGTGATCCTGCCTGGGCAGGCCACCAAAGAAGAGAGAACAGGTATAAATAATGTGTAACGCACAGTAGCCATGAGTGGGTCCTGTGCAACAGTAACAAAAATTTCTCATTTAATGCTTTTTAAAAAAGGAAAATGTTCCAGAAAATTAATAATACATTCACATACCCAGTGCAAGCTGTATCTCAGGAGAATCTCATTGGGAAAAACTTTGACTACGGTTCAGCATTTAGGCCTTCCTGAAACACGATCTTGGTAATAAAGCCTAGCATTCTCCATAGGCAAAGAAAAAACATAAATGAAAAGATTGAAAAGGACAAGCCATTCCTCTCAAACACTTGGGAATGACAAGGTGTCCTGGTTTCAGCTGGGATAGAGTTAATTGTCTTCCTAGTAGCTGGTATAGTGCTATGCTTTTGAGTCAAGTATGAGAAGAATGGTGATAACACACTGATGTTTTCAGTTGTGGCTAAGTAGAGTTTATTCTAAAGTCAAGGCTTTTTGGCCTCTGATGCCCAGTCAGCAAGAAGGCTGGAGGGGCACAAGAAGTTGGGAGGAGACACAGTCAGGACAGCTGACCCAAACTGGACAAAGGGGTATTCCATACCATGTGAAGTATATGAACTGGGGGGGAATGCTGCTCGGGGACCAACAGGGCGTCGGTCAGCGGGTGGTGAGCAATTGCATTGTGCATCTAGTCCTTTTATTATTACTATTGTCATTTTATTAGTGTTAGGATTATCATTATTAGTTTCTTCTTTTCTGTTGTATTAAACTGTTCTTATCTCAACTCATGATTTTTACTTCTTTTCCCGATTTTCTCCCCCATCCCACTGGGCGGGGGGCTAGTGAGTGAGCGGCTGTGTGGTGCTTAGCTGCTGACTGAGATTAAACCACAACACAGGGACATTTCAAAGATGTACTGTGGTAAATTTCACTTACATTCTTTATCTCATAATCTAGCCAGAGACACGATGGTTTTTAGTAAGTTTGAACTTTGTGAATGTTGTACATGTGTCTGGATCCTAGACATAACAATCTATCTGTATAGGTGCTGTAGTATCCATGTGCCTGAAAAATCTTATAAAAAAGTTAGGACACTTACTAATAAAGTCAGAAACAGAGAGTACTTTCACTCCTGCTTCCTTCTATGAACCTATGCAGACTAATTACAATCTAGAAAACGCAGTAGGAAATCCTCTTAAATACCTGTAGAATAGATCTCATCAACTCACTGACTGCTGTTACAACACATGTTCCCAGAATGCTTTCAAAGTACACAGGTAATGAATACTAATAAACAATTTTCAGTTCAGAAACAGTGAGTAATGCATGCCATTACTTTTAAAGGTGAGAACTTCTGTATCTTTACAGAAAGTCTAACTCATCCTAAACTTGTTTAAAAAGTTCTTATATAATCCATTTTTTAAAACTGTTTTCAGAGCACTGTAGCTCTGATAATTTCATTTTTCCCTCCACTTCCCATAATATAGCAGATCAAGTCTTATATATCTCCTTTTCGCCTCCCTCCAGTTATACTACTGAAGCAGTTACAGCCATGGTTTCCATGAGAAAGGAATGTTACTTAATAATTTAGTATATACTTCTCTGTATTGTGCTACAAATTTACTTGCAAAAGGTCAAAATAGGCTTTCAACAGCCTACTTCAGCAAGGGCTTTGTCAGCCACCAATTGCCTTCAACAATAGCCCGAGAGCCCTAGCTTTTGTGTAATTGCCATTACACACACAGAAGTGAATCTGGCCCTTCTGATTCATTCACTTACCTTAAAAACATGCCTCTTTACCTCCTTTTTTCTTATTCATTGACTGAAATAAAGGGGAAAGTGGTGATGAATAAAAAACCCAATTTACTTTATGTGACATTACAATGTAGAGGGCTCTGCTAGGGCCCTCCACTTAAACCTCTTCTAAACCCAGATGACTGGGCTTAAGTGGCATGGAGAGACTTGAATGAGCTCTTTCCAACAAGATGAATTGATAAAGAAACCTCAACGTTTGCAAAGTCTCATTGAAATGATGGAAGTGTTTTCTAATTGCTCTGGGAATGAGAAAGCCATCCTCTTACACGGTAATAGTAGAATAGTCGCTGTCCTCAATTTCTGACAAGAAGGTAAAGGTGAGGGAAGCTCTGTGGCACCCAGCACAATGCTGACCCACAGAAAGGAGAGCTGTTTGTCGTCTACAAAAAAGGACAGCAAGGCAGGAGGCAAGTTAAAGTCCAAACTGAGTTCAACAGGCTTTAGTTAAATTGTCTTTAAGGGGGCATGATCCAGGCTTGTTTGCAAACATTTGAATCTTTCTAACTTCTGCACAGGTACAGTAAAGCAGTTGTAAAATGTATAATCTAACCAGCTGGAAAACATTGTGTAAAAGCCTTTAGAAAGCATGAGCAGGACATGGTAAGAAAAGATTTAACCTAACACTACCCTGGACACCAAAATCATCATATATCATTTAGATGATACCTTGCTTTGTTAAAACCAGAGGAGGTATTCTGACCAAAAACGTTCAAATCTTGTCAGCATGGCCCTTCAACCAGCTGCAAATCTGCTATGCTCAATGAACTATTCTGACTAGCTGGAAAGTGGACAGAATTTACTAAGTATGCCCATTCTGGAAAATGTAGTCTATTACTATGCCTATTATTAATAATCTAGGCAAATCTTGCTGCTTATTTTTGCTTTGTCACCGCATGGTTTCTGATCATAACTGTAGCATTATTTCAGTTTAACATGTGCAACTTAGTATAAACATTAAAACATTGTCATTAGGATTTTTTAAATACTCATAGGTCTGTTAATCACTAGGAACTTGCACCTTGGATGGATTAACAGAGCAAAACTAGTGGGCTGAACTACAACTTCTCCAAGTGATGGAAATTTCTGCAAATAGGCAGGTTCTGGCAAAGCCAAAGGCACACATTCCATGAAAATTATTAAGTATAACATCTGTGTGCCCAGAATGTGGAAAAATCAGTGGGAGTGATGGAGGATTCTTGTACTTTCATTGCTGAAATTTAAATCAATATGATTTTCTTTTGCATCAGAAAAAAAATAGCTGCTGCAATGTTTCTTATCTGGATTGCTCAGCTTCTGCAAGAGGATAGACCAGTGACCCTACAATGTGATTTTGCATCAAAAAACCCCACAGAAGTCAGGTTCTATCCTTGGGTTAAAGTCTAATACTGATTTATAAATCAACTAACTGGTAAATGCTGTTTCATCTGAAATGATGAAGCATGCAAAGACTTGCATAGAAATCGTTAAGGATATATATGAACTTTTAAATACTCCACATTGGGAAAAAAAAAAGGGAATATTAATCCATAAATGTCTGTATTATGAAAAAATGGAAAATCTATGGACGTCAAGCACTTTGACACATGTCATTTTATACTGGGAGTATTGAAGATGTTATGAGGCTCTAATGGAATAGTGATTTTTGTCTAGATATTCACTAGTTTACAGGCCTGCTCCTAAGAACTCTCCCTAAAGTCTCTCTATTCCCATGCTCTGCAAAGTCCCCAGTTAAACCAGTGCCTACCTCCATTCATGCACAGATCTCCACCTGGAAGCTGGTGGCTTGTCAGGAACCCAAGTCCGAGACATTATGAAGGTTAGAGAGACTCGTCTATCACTCTGTCAGCTCCCGGAATGCTACTCAAACCTGTGATCACTAATGACTTTGCCAGGGACTTGGCTATGGGGTGCACTAAAACTCAAATTCTTTTCATGTATAATTAAAATCCAGGCAGGTGAATACGTGCCTGTAGAAGTGCTGTTGCCAGCTCAGACTTCCCTTACAATGTGACGATACATCATAGATGGACAGGCAATGATGAAATTCATCTCAGAAAAAAAAGGGGACAAGCACCACTGGGTACAGATCTGATGACTTAATGGGAAGGGTTTTTTTCCAGTAGCTAGGAGGACAAAGAAAATACTAGCAGGTAACTATGAAAAATTAAAAGCTACACAAGCATCTAAGAACTGGAATAAAGGGAGGGGGGAGAGAGGCTTCTTTGTGATAGGGGCTAAGGAAGGATAAAAAGAAAAACAGTAGGTCAAAATACTTAGTGCTTTGACTGTGTGTGAAACCAAAGAAGTATGAGGAAAAGACAAAAAGAGTTGGCAGTTTGAATATGTGAACAAAATTCTGACTTAGCTTCTCTTCAGAAAGAAGAGAAGCCAAAGAGAAGATGTGGAAGAATTCTTGATACGAAATGGACAT
>VYZV01021278.1:22450-34749 GCA_013401275.1 Pandion haliaetus | reverse complement strand
CTCTTGTCAAATCGTGTTAATTCTCCGGGTGAAAAGTAAGGTTGGAATATCATCTGAAAAGCTAGCACAGGCAGAGCTTGCAGTGATTTAAGTAAAATCATATACTTGTCCCTTTTGAGCGTTAAGAAGATACAGAAGGAATTAGGATGGATTTGTGCATCTGCTGGTTTTTTGTGTGAGGGACAGCTGTACAACTTTGTGTCCAGAAAGGACCCATTACAGTGAAAACTATGGCAGCAAAGGCTGAAGCCAAAACAAGGAAAATAACTGGTCGATGTTTTTAGTAGATCTGTGCTGTGGGATAAAATACTGATGAAACAGTCTAAAGCAGTAACTTTGGAGATTGACATGTCCTTCAAAGCTTTATCTATAAAGATTGATATTATGATGGGAAACTTTCTGACCCTTATTGTGTTGCATTTGTAGTGTTTCAACAGCTCACGCCATTCAAGAGAGCTGAAATAGGAGCAAACCCCATAATCCCCCAAAATACTAAAATCCACTGTTAGGTTACACAGTGATCCCATATTAATTTGGCTCTTGAGTGAAATGGTCACTGAAAAATGGTCAGCAGTTTGATTCCAGGCATTTTCATTTCTACATTGCTTAGTTCAAAGGAAAATACCACAGTGTCTGAAGGGCTGACCAAAAGACAATGGTGAACTGTGGAAACTGTTGCCTGGTATGCTTCATGTATTAGTGAAATTGGTGATAGCAAAGATGGACAGAGCCTTTTCACATTTCTTAAGTCTTGGTGTTAACTCTCCTTTTATTTTTGTGAAAGTAGAAAGAAAACAAAACGGTGCTTTTTTTTTTTTATTCATAGTTTGTTCTTAGCTTAATATACATGCTGAAATAATTGGGACTGACTTAAAGGAAAACAATTGCTATTATCTTTTACTCTGGCTCTTGCTGGGCCTTTTACTCTTAGACTCTTTCCCCAAATAGTGGAAGTTACTGTATTGAGGGACTTCTTACTAAACAAAATGCATGGCTTCTACAAATAGAAACTCCCTGGCTTGGTTTTTTGTAATCTTTTATCTGTACTATTACTTTGCCCTGACTTGTTTGTGGAAAAGAGGTAAGTATAAGCTTTTGTGTAGCTTTCATCAGCATAGTCTGAGTCAGCACTGTTCACCTGGAGGGTAGGCAATAATTTGGCTTTGTTTTTGTTTTTCAGAAAGACACTCTTGTCAGATGGGAAAGAACCTAGAATAGGCGCACAGGGAAAAGTTGTTGTTTTAATGGGAATTTTAGTAGGTGCTTTTCAACTGAATGCAGGACTGTTGGTGTTGAAAAGTTCATCTTAAATTTTGGCTGACTTGTAGAGTGGGTTGTAAAATACTCTATTATTCTTCTCCTGTGGTAAAAAGCTTTGTATGTGGTGTGGTTATTGGGTTTGGTGGTTTGTTTTATTTTTTTTTTTTCCCCTTATTTCTAACTCCTGAACGCCATGACCTTATTTATTAATGAAAGCACTGTAGGAAGAAATCTGGTTCCAACTAAATGCTAGAATTGTAGCCACAAGTAATAATTCTTTGTGCCCCTGGAAAGCATGAGAAAGGTTGCAAAATAGTTTTCATTACTTCTAATTGGCCTTTTATTGTAAGTGGTTTGTACATTTCATCTCTGTGAGTAATATTTTGTCCAACTATTAGGCCTTAGTGAGGCCACAAACAGCACACAGCAGCAACAAAAGTATGCTCCTTAACTTAATGGAGTTACATGGTACAACGCTGAGTAACATCATATTCAGAATTCTTAACTGCAGCTTATACTCTACCATTAGGGACTGTTGTATCAGCTGTGAAGTGTATGCTGTACCTGTAGTTTCTTCTTATTTATAATTAGCTTTTGCTTTTGGTGGCTTCCCCCCATAGCTGCAGTGCTACTAAGTGAATTAGGATTGTGGTTAGGGTTGTTCCGTCTTCCTGGCTCAGTGAGTCAAGTAGCTTTGTAGAGGCTTTTGAAGGACATGTTCTGTGGGGCCTTTGTCAGTCACATGACTAAATAAATACATGCATGCGCAGTTCTTTTGATCTGCATAAGTGCATACAATTCAGAGAATAGTGAAGGCATTCAATTCGCTGCATGTACATAGATAATTTCTACAGCATGTTTTGAGTATGCCTGAAGTTTCTCTTGTCTTCCTGGGTGCATTGTGCCTAAAGTGCGTGCTCTGCATAACATATGTACACAGTTCCAGCACAGATTCGTAGACTCATTCAGGTTAGAAAAGACTTCAAGAGGTCTTCAGTCCATCCTTCTGCCCGAAGTGGGGTCACTCATAAGATCAGACCAAGCAACGTAGGGCTTTGTTTAGTTGCGTCTTGAAAAGCTCCAAAGACTGAGATTCCACTATGTTCCAGGGCACCTGTTCCAATGCTTGATTATCCTTATAGTGTATATTTTCCCTTATCTAATAAATATTTATAACCTCCCTGGTTTCTGTTGACATTGTTCTCGCCGCCATGCACCTTGGTAAAAAGCCTGCCTCCACCTTTTTAGTAATTTACTTTTAGATATTGGAAATTTGCTATTAGGTTCCCCAAGGCTTTCTCCAGGCTGAATAATCCCAGTGTCTTCAGCCTCTCCTCACGGGGCACGTGCTCCAACCACCAAACATCTTTGTGGCCTGTCCCTGAACTTGCTCCACTTGACTGGTGCTTCGTAGTGGGGATCCAAAAGTAGACCTAGTAGTCCAGATACCAGAGTAATGGATTGTGCATGAAGCAGAGCACTTGCTGCCCTCAGTCCACTGGCTGTGCTTCTGTTGCCAAAGCCCAGGATGTTGTGAGCTCTCGTTGCTGCCAGGTGGGCTGCTGATTCATGCCTTGCCTACTATTGTCCAGGACCCCCAGGCTGTTTTTAGCAGAGCTGCTCACCAGTACCTTAGTCTTCAGGCTGTGCTCTCGTGATGTTTCTGTCAGCCCTACCTAAGTCTTTCTGAATGGCAACCCCACCCTCCACTGTAGTAGCTGCACCCCTAAGTCCGGTGGTGTTTGCAGACTTATTGAATGTTCTGTACGCTCTGCCAGGTCGCTGTTAAATATTTTAAACAGGATAGGGCCCCTAACCTAGGCACTTGTAACCAGGTTATGGGCAGATTGTGAACCATTAACAGCTACTGCTTGAGCCTAACGATAGAGATTGGGCTTTTTATCATCTAGTAGTCTACCCATCTAGACTGTAACTTGGATCAGGTTAGGTGCAAAGATGCTGTGGGAGACGTTGTTGAGCCTTGCTAAAATCAAGGTAGGTGATAGCGCTGATCACCTCTTATCCACAAATGCTGTTGTTTTATGACAGAAGGCAACTGGTCAGGCATGATTTAACCTTGGTAAATCCACACTGGTGATTCCCAATCACCACCACCTTCATGTGCCTAGAAATGACATCCAGGGGGGCATATATGTCTGAACATACTATGGGAGTAGACTAACAAACTATGAAAGGAGGCTGGACTGTGATGCTTTCTTTCCCAGTGATCCCTCAGACTTGGTAACCTGTGCATAATCCCTTTCCTGCTCTTTTTTTCTGGATGCCCAGTTGTTGTCCATCTGTTGATTGAGTGCATGCTTGTCACAGGATGGAGCACCTGCATCTTGGGAATGTGATGATGAATGAGTTGGGACTTCATGTGACCTGGGGGAACAAGCTTGTTAGGAACAGGATGTTGCTGCTAGAGTGACTCTTGCTCCCTGTGTGTGTTTGAGGAATTTGCAAGAAAGGAAGGTGGCAGCAAAAGTGACAGTAAGTTTAATAATTATATTGGTTTGATCAGTGTATTGGTGATCTGCTTATAGCTAGCGGGCTTTGTATTGTGTTCTCTTTTGTATTGATTTAGGTCCATTATCTTGCCATTAGCTTGATAATAAGGAGAAATGCATATGCAGGTGTCAGTGAGAGGGCATGTGAAAATCTTTATTTGCATTCTAATATGCATTTAAAGCTGCTTTTTTTTTCATGGTTGTTTTTTGTTGGTTTTTTTGCTTCTTGTTGCTAATACGCATTTAAAACTTCTCCAGTCGTGGCTCTTTTTTTTTTTTTTTTTTTTTTTTTCTTCTAATCACTATTCTGATATTCCCTTATTACTCACAATTTTGTAGGTGGTCTTTGGAAAACGCCAGTAACCCTCAAAAGCAGTAAGAGCCACAGTAAAACTGAGACTTGCTTGATTTGCACGTACTAAGAAGCAAACAAATTTAACCTGATTGTATGGTGCCGAGCACTAAGTTCAGAATGACTTATTGGGGAATTTAGTATTTCTCAGATCTTATCATTGGCACCACATGACTTACTGGTTCAGATGTTTAATTTTCCAACTCTTTCTGTTATTGATGAACAATGATTATTCTGTGTGCTTCACCATGTATCAAAATAATTTTGTCATGTTATGATAATTGTCCTTAGTTTCATGCTGTATAGAACTATACCTTATGTTTTAGGTATTCATTTTTGTTCTTTGCATTATTATTATGGATCTGAAAAACCTCTTGGGAGTAAGGTTATAAATATGTTTAATGAAACGTTTCTCCAGGACTAGTAGCTGAACTGAATGTAGGAGTTATATTTTACAGTTCAGAAATGTTCTAGCAACAATCCTGTCCGCAGTGAATTAACCAGAAATACAACTTTCATAATTACACATGCCATTCAGAACATACTAACTCATGATTTTAATGCTTCCAATAGTGTTTAATTTCAGTAAGACTTTAATACTTCAGGCAAGAATCATAATAGGTTGCAAAACATTGTCAGTATTTTAACTCAATCTTACATGTGCCCCAAAATCATACCGATGATTCTAAACTGAGACTGAAAAATGCATGTAGGGGAAAAAGCCAGATGTTAAAAAGTAAATAGTACCTCCATAGTAAGTTTTAGATATGTAAGTTCTTACTTTTATCTCTAATGTCTATGTCCCCTGTAGTTTAGGAATCTGGTTTTGTGCTTTAATTATTTCTGAAGTGTAAAATTGCATTTTCCTTTTGTCCAGCTTAGTAAATTAATCACTGCAAGTAAAACATTAACATGCAGATATGACATTGGTAATATATTACATTTGAAGACGGCCAAACGATTAAAGGTATTTTGCGATCAGCCAGCTCTGTACTTTAACCTGAGAGAAATAACCAGGGTTTTGGGAAGAGAGCAATTAAATAATTTCATAATCACTCATGCATTACAGCAATAATACTGACACACACAAGCATGAAAGCTGGTTTTGCAGTGTCTTCCTGATGCACCCCTTATTCAATACTATTTACATCATGCTCAGTTCCCAGACTTCCCAATACATCCCAATTAATCACCATTACCTTTCCTGTTCTTTGAGAGATACATGTGCACGCACGCATGCGCGCACACACACACACACACACACTGGGTGCAGCAGGAGGATGGTGTATAGTGTTGGATGCTGAAGGCAGTTCTGGTTCCATCGCTTACTGCGCTTTGCTTGGTTTTATCAAAGTGCATTCTTCATTAAGTGATTCTTACTGTATTATCATTGGTAATAGCATATAACAATTATAGTAATGATGACATACAGTGGCAGGGTTATGTAGCAATTAACATAATGCAATTTAATTCAGTGGCTATTCTCACTTAAAATCAAATCCCCTTGAGCCACACATCGGACTTCCTCATCCTTCCGCGTCACCCACCAAGTGCACCGACGTCCTTGAGCAAAAGCGATCAACCCAGACTGTCTTCCGTAGAATACTTTTTATGTGCACTACAGGGACTTTATCTCCTTCTTCAGTACATAAAAGTTCTGATTGGGCAGGGCCAGCCTGATTGGCAGATCCTCTGGTGTTGACTAACCAGGTGGCTTTTGCTAAATGTGTATCCCAATGTTTGAAGGTTCCACCCCCCATTGCTCTCAGTATAGTTTTTAGCAGTCCATTGTATTGTTTGATTTTTTTTTCAGAGGCTGGTGCATGGTAGGGGCTGTGATACACACACTTAGTGCCATGCTCTTTGGCCCAGGTGTCTATGGGGTGGTTTCTGAAATGAGTCCCGTTATCTGACTCAATTCTTTCTGGAGTACTGTGTGGCTGTAAGACCTGCTTTTCAAGGCCCAGGATAGTGTTCTGGGCTGTGGCATGGGGCATGGGATGTGTTTCCAGCCATCAATACAAAACAGTATGATTGTCTTCAGTGGGCTTGCTTGTATAAGAAAAGACCATCCAAATAAGTAAGATCAAATGAACGCAAGAAGATTTTAAGACATTAATGTTTGTTGTCACACTGATTTTAAATAGCTAAAAAGGTTATTCTGCATATGCCTTTTTGTGGTATTGAATCATCTTGCGATGAGGTTTTTATTTTTTAATTGATTGAAAGGCATTGACTTAGAGTATGTTGACTCAATTCCAGCTTATAATTACATTCTGTTTGTATAAAAATTCCTCCTGTAGTGTCAGTTGAATAAGTTGCCTGACATTTACAGTTTTAAGCATTTTAAGTATTCTCTATTTAAAGGTTGCTGTAATTCAGAAATGTTTGAAATTATTCTTATTTGTATTTGGTCGGGAACCCTGTGCTTTGAAGTTGTTGGACAGATTTTAATCTTTGTTGTAACTAAAATTGCCACTCTTAAGAGACCATATTTTTATAATAATGGTTTATGATCTAATGGTCTGACTTTACATAGAATACCCTTTTCTGAGGTCTGGTATCACTCAAGTTCCTGAAAATTAAGCTATCATTAGATGAAACTAAAAGATACACTTAAATTATTACACTTCAACTGCTGTCATAAAGAACAAGACTAGCTCCTCATTAAGAGAGATTCTTGTGGTTGCTGTCCTAACAGAAATTTGTAACAAAGAGCCTGAAGGAGGCAAGTCACAAAAGTAGTACCAGTTCACATGAAACAGAAAATAAAAATTATGTTCAGGGGAAACTGAGGCAAGAAAATAGACTTCAGGCTGAACAGAATGCTGAGTAGCATTGCTGTGGGACAGCGTGTTTCTGGCCAAGAAAGATTTCCTTCTGTTTGCAGTACTGTATTTATAATATAAGGTCAGGCAGGTCAGGGCAGGGGACCATGATCTCCTTCGTGAAAAATTACATGTTCTGGATCGTGTTTGGGTACAGGCAGGCTGCAGCGTACAAAGGGTGAGCAAGTAATGAGCAAGTTACTGGTGTTGCAGTAGAGTTACCACTTGAAATGAGCAAGATAATAATCAGTACCAAAATTATTAGGCACCCTTGTTTCTGCTATGTTGTGATACCATGCTTTTATCAACCTCTGCACGTCCCAGTCACACTGGGGCTGGCATCACTGTGCATCTGATCCCGTTGTTATCTGCGTATACCTTTTTCCCATGTGGCGTTTGAGAGAGCATTTGTGGTATTATCTTCAAACCTTCTCCATTTTAACAGACGACCAATGTATAGTGTAATTTTAAGTGCTTTAGGACTGGCTGCTCATACGATATAGTTGGCAACACAGGGGAAATTTATGTGCATTACTAATTGGATTTAGGAGCGAATATAAGTGAACTCTGATGTATGTAAACTGATGAAATGTTTACATGTAGCTATGTTAAAAACCAAAACAGTTGTGGTGGTAATTGCTTTCCACTTTGCTTAACTTTAAACATAAAAAGTCTGCATTGCTGTTAGCTTGTTTTTAAACATCCTTGCCAGATACTATGAAGCCCGTGGTTTGGGGGTGGAGCTATGTTTTTGATCAGGGCGGTTTTTTTCTGAGTGAATATTGTGTGCTTCAAGATAATAAATAGGGAATTTTTTTTTTCCCCCTTCCTCTAGCATTGCTGTATTTTTGTTTTGGACATGGGCGTTAATTTTGGCAGATGCTCAAGTACCAAAACAGGAATGCATTTACTAATAGATACTTACTTATAAATGGCAACGCATCAGACTTACTGGATGCACCAAAAGATGATAGTGATTAAAACTGTGGCATTAGCTTACTAAGGGCAAGTTTGGTCATTCAGAATTATTGTAAGGTTTTAAAATGCCACAGGCTAAATATTAGGGACCACAGCTGGGCAGTGTTGGCATAAAGAAGGGAGTGGTGCTGTACATGGGTCATCACCAATGTATTTGGGAGTGAAAGGCTTCAGCTGCAACATCTCAAACTAATCATAACCACTAACTTAAATAGCTGGATTTCCACTTAAAAAAGGAGTTATAAAACAGTTAAAAGCTGTCAGTATAACTTAATTGCTTGCAAACTCCCTTATAATCTCAATAAAAGCTGGTTTAAGCAAGGTGCTACATTAAATAAGCGACCCATTGTTTTCACTCGTGGATAACTCTTGTGTTAAATGACAGTTTTTGATTCGGGTCTTGTGTAATTTGTACTTCAGAAAGTAACTTGTATTAATGACTGCACTCTTAGTGCTATGAGCTGTTGTTGCTTGAGAATGCTGTAGGTGATTTAAGAATTGACAGTAACAGGTTGGATAGAGGTATTGTTTAAGGCAGGAAAGTAAGGAATTCAGCCAAACCAGCATCTATTTTCTGAAAGGTTTTAACTCTGCTAAGGAGTGGGGTGAGAGGCACCTTTATCGATAGAATCAATTATATGATGCACACAGAAGTTTGAAATTTCTGTTGCTGGAGAGTATGTTATATATATGTGATATAAAGTTTCAGTCATAGACTGTAGAAATACTATTCATTATTGCTTTCCCATGGTGGATATTTTACTGCAGAGTGCTCGAGGAGGGCAGGGGTATAGAAGGACTATTCTGGAATATAGTCTTGGGAGGAATGTTATGAAAAGACCAGTTGGTTTGTAACTGGTTTGGGAAATAGGGGTTAAAGTGACTTGAAGAGCCTTGTGTAAAGCACCTAGTCTATAGGCACTGAGAATTAGATGTCTCAGATTGTTATCCAATGTAGCCAGCAAGCCGAGTAGAAGGCTTCTTGAAGTCAGTATCTGTCCAAACAAAGTGTGTTTACACTGCTGGTCCTGTTCCCAGAGCTATGGGGGGCAGAGATGGGCTTTGTTTGTGTTTCACAACCCTTTCCTGAGGGCAGATGCCCACAAACTTGCAGAAGAGCTGGTTAGCCAAGACCCTACCATGCTGTGTTTGGGATGGAGATGAGCTCTGTCTCGTCCCCAAAGGGTTCAGACCTGCATTTCCCACTCCAAGGAGCAGGCTGCAAAGGTAGAGGCTGTTTGGCAGGTCCCTTTCTTCAGTAGATGTATGTCTTTGTGCGGAGAGAGTTAAAGTTTTCCTGAACTTTATACTGATCACTTACAGGATAAAATGGATGAACAGGAATTCATCAATGAACTCTAGAGTGGGGAATAAAGTCTGTTTGTCCAGTATCCTATACCCCAGTGAAACCTAGCTGGCTAAAAGCTAGCATGTTTCATTTTCGCTCTCCCTTTCCAGGATATCACTATTTTTATGATTTTATTTTGTTTGGGATTTTGGTTATTTAATTTTTTTATTTTTTTTTTTAAAGATAAAATTCCATTGTCAGTATATGAACAGGTTCAGCAAAATGTGGTCCCTCTCTGCTCCCCCCCCTGCCCTGCAATACTCCAGGTTACTGTCTGGAAATGTGGATTGGAATATCCTCAGGGAAATGTGGATTGGAATATCCTTAGGCAAAAGGAGTTGCCTGTGTTATCTGGGGCTGTTCTACCATGGCAAGAACCACGCCATTCACGCAGTCCCTGAAATACAGTGGTTAGACTCTTGCTTTCTTGTCTTGGACATAGCTAGGTTTTCTGCTCTCCTCTGGTTCTTCCAGAGCCCTGCTCTTCTCATGTTTAGAAACACTCTGATTTTCAGCTTAGATTTATATGCGGGCAGCTTATATTTTCTCCTCTTGTAACACTCATTTAGTTTTGCTTTACTTAGCCTTGATGTGTCATAGGGCTTTTAGCCTTATCCCTGTATAAATCCCTGTATAATAGGCTCCTATTGCTCTCATCATCCTCGCATCTGTTCTAGTAAAAAATTCATGTTGTTAAATACAGCTGACCAGAATTGTACCTTGTATTCAGCTGAGGTTATGCTAGTGGCTTGCATGATGACACTAATTCTTCCCGATCTTGACTGGAAATATCCCCTTATGATACAACATAGGTCTGTTTGTCTGTCTGGGTGTTTTTTTGGTTGGTTTTTTTTTTTTTTAATTTTTCCCCTGCTAGATCACATTGTTGACTCACAGTTATCCTGTGATCAAGTTGGACTGATCTTTCCCCTCAGTATCTTCTGAAATGATCCTTGGTTTCCCACATCCTGTGTGAGTATGCTAATCACAAGCTTACTATCTAATGGTATGGGTGACCTCCTGCTATAGCTGTTTAAAAAAAGTCAGGGAGAGGGGCATTACAGCAGTTTCCACTCTGTCTTGTGATAAGCCTGAGCCTGATGGTTAGCATTTTCTGTGTCTGAGAAAGTCTGCTGAATTAAGACTTAGGATGGCAGAGAAATAACCTCATTGTATATTGATGGGGTTCTGGTGTAAAATCATGTGGGGCTGCTTGGCTGTGTCATCATGGCTGGAGTGTTATTTTGTGTGACTGATGGCAGAACTTGAAGTCCATGAAGCACTTGTAAAATAAGAAAGGACTTGTCTGTTGTGATTACAAACCCAAGCATTATATAGTAGCTGAGAATGGGTTTTCAGAATTACAACTCTGGATTTAAGTTTCTAATGTCTGCCTAAGCTTCTCAAGTGGGCCGTAAGTAATTTTTCACTTATTGCCCTTACCTTATCTCTGCCTTTGTTCTATATTTGTAATACGGGAGAATGTTTTACCTCCTGCTCATGTGTTTTGTATACTTACGTTGCAAGACCTTTAGGGAAGGAACTTCCTCGCTGTCTTTGCATGCTGTGTGGAATGAGACCCCCTCTTGGCTCAAGGCTGTGGACCCTGTCACGATTCTAATGATAGTATTTGAAACATTTTCTTCTCTTAAAAACATTCAGTTAACAATAAATGTAAAATAGTTCATCCCCATACTTTGCAAGTGCAACTTGTTAAGAACAAGATTGTCTTGTGATGTGTGAATACTATATACAAGCTTACTTAACTTTTAATCATATGGTGGATCTGAGGTATATTTTGGTAATCATCTTTGAAAGTGAATACACTGCTAGTCTCCTTTTTGAAACATGTTTTCTTACTCCATTATTTTGACATGTTGCCAGATTTTGTTGGTTGTTTTCGTACACTGAATTTGTCGTAAATGGTGAACTGCATTGGAAAACTATGCTGAAGAAATGAGTGTTTGGCTTGTCACTTTCTTTTGTCTTCCTTTAAATATGAAATAAATAGTCTGATTTTTCTTTTTAATGAAAGAAGGGGAAATAATTGTCTTGTGTATATTTTGTACGTTCTCATGTTCAAATAGAGATTTTTCCCTGGGTTTGTCATTTTCCTCTTCAATAGTAATTCGGTAATGGCTGTTTCTGTACTGTCTTCATACATAGCCTGGGTAAAGGTTGGGAAAGCAACATTAGTACATTAAATGTAAGATTTTGATAAAAGGAGGTGATGTTTGAGTATGAGGCACGAGTACTTTAAAGCATATTTGAAGAAGCACATAAGTACAATAATTGTATCAGGGTGATGTAAAGACTTAAGTGGTTTCTCATGCAGATTTCAGTGCCAGGGTTGCTGCTGTTAGTCATTAATTATTTAAAATTCCAACTGCAACAACTCACAGCCTAGTGACTGTAACCTGCTGAGCCTCTGACCTAAACAACTAAACCCCCAAGTACCTGGGCTAAAATTCTGTTTGAAAAGGAGATAAACGTATTTATTTCTCAGATATAAAATTATCCTTAGCAAAAAATATTTTTGCTTTCTCTGTTCAGAAGGGAAAGCAGCCCATTGCGTCATTGCCAGAGAAAATCCCAAACTGGTGTCATAGTTTGGGTTTCCAGGTAGGCATTCATGAGCACAGAAAAATTGCTACTCTGCAGCTTTGTAAATCGCTTTGTTCCTAAGTTTATTTATTGATTTAGGAGCAGAGGAATTTACAAATCCCTGCTTAAGCTTCATGAGGTCTCACTTTGTAGCTTGCATAGCAAACCATTTCAAGCTGGAGAACTGTCTGTGTTTGTGTTTGTGCTAGCATGTAATAGTAACCTGTTAGGAGGCTGTCACATGAACCTTGAACCTTGTTACATGTTTTAACCACACTCACATGTGAAAATATTGAGGACTAAGTCTCCATCAAATTACTTTAAGAGCATAATCTCATGCATGAAACCCTCATGAAATGAAGCTAGTAAAAGAGAAGGCAAAAAAAAAAAAGACGTGTAATGCACAAAAAGTGAGAAAT
>VYZV01021278.1:0-11622 GCA_013401275.1 Pandion haliaetus | reverse complement strand
TTTTGTTGTTGTTGTTGTTGTTGTTCAATATAGCTGTAAATTAGAACTGTTTTCCCACTAGTCTTCTAGTGTGGTATGGGAGACAATTGCTGAGGGCTTGCAGAGACTACTGTGGAAATGCTGAAGTGCCTTTCTTCCCTCTTAGCAATAGAACTGCAATGAAAGAGACTAACATCTCATTAAGAGTCTTTCTAAAATTTATTACTTGTAACTTCAGGCTGTTTACTATATTTCCTTTCTGCAAAATATAGTACCAAAGAACAACAGCATTTTAGACACCTTCTTTGGACCTGTAATGTCAAATTTGCTGCACAAACACTGTCCTGGCTCCTGAACTGATAGACCAGTTCTCCAGAGGGCTGTTTTATGTATAGTGACATTAGAAAGACTGTTGCCAAACTGTAGCAATCGTCGTCATTCTTGGTTGTCCAATATATGACCTGTACTACAGCAGTTACTGTGGGGGATTTTTTTTGAGTCAGCATCTAGCTTTGCTTTACTTTCAGTAAATTTGTGTATTTGAATTGCAAAATTAGAAATAGAGATCTGGAAAGCAATTATTTCATCAAACGTCTAACATGACACCAAGATGCTTTAAAATGAGGAAATTTGCAAAAGACAAGATGGCTTCCCATGCTGTGATACTTCTTTCAAAATACTGTTCTCTTGATATCTATAAATATGCCAAGCTACAGTGATTATTTAATAAATAATGAGATACTGTGAAATTAATTGAATGTTTTGAAAAATAGTTGGTCTATTTGACCTAAATAATGCAGAAAATATTTACAAACCTCTCATGTTTTACTCAAATAGCAATAACGTGCTCTACCTAATTTCTGTCAGATTTCTCTCTTCTATTTACTGTATTTATTTATCTTTTTGCTTTGGATGGTATTAGACTTTGCAGTCTACTTAATGCAATAGTAAATGTGTAAGTATTTATTTTCTTTAACTTTGTTCTTAAGTGTTGATACTTGCATTTAAACGTACAAAAATATATCTAAGAACGACTGTAACAAAAAGAATGGGCTGTCCTTCATGCCCTGTGAGTTTCTTGAAGTTCTTGGAGAGCTAAATGTAGAGGAGTAGACAGAGTAGATGACTGCAGTTTTATTGGTCTTTGGAGTTGTAGTTGATCTGTGTTAATTTGGCATCGTTAACTACGAAGTGCCACGTGCTCTTTTGCAACACCTAGAGCTGCCTGTAAGTATTACAACAGTGCAATTCTCTGCTCCTCTCCAATGTGATTGTCTCCCTCAGAGAATTCTGCACAGCACATATATTGCCATCCCAAAATCTTTCAACCTTCTTGGTACCTGTCAAAACTGGCCCTTAACTTCATTGATTGTTTAGGAAGATGGGGTTCGAAGGAAGGTTTCCAGCATTGTCCCATCTATTCCACAGCAACTACCAAATGGCATCAAGTCTATGGAGCCTGGTTTCCATGTGTCTCAGGTCACGTAGTACTGTGGGGAGCTGGAAACCAAGCTTGTGACCTATAATAAAAGATCAAAACCCACTGCCCTGGCATGTCAAGGGATTGCTCAAGAAACTTATACAGGCCTGGAACATGTTAGATTATCGGTAATACTGCATCATCTACCTCTTTCACATCCTTGATGTACTTGGGGTGTGCTGTAAATAAACACCAAGGAACCAAAACCAATTGCTGCCTCTGATACCTAACTCTGAAAAACTTTGGGGAATGTAATTACCACAGTACATTGCTTTCTCACAGGCCAAAACTGAAAACATAAGTAGTGATGATAAGGTACTCGGTCTACAATTTAATGTTTTGTTTGAACTAAAAGCTATCTGTTAACAACGGCCAAGTCTTGCTGCATAGTAAACTTATGAAAAATCTTGCCTTTGATTGCCCTATGTATGTGCCTAGATTCTATTATGTGTTTTGCAGTGGTTGATTTGATAATTTTAATAAACTGAGTGGTTCTCAGTGTTTGAGGAGAACTCAGCATCATTAGTTGAAGCTGAATTGCTGCAGGGAGCATGTATCAATAAATCAGATGGTTTCTGTGCTGCTTCTGAGGAGATTCTGATTTCTTTCGTCTTTTTTCCCTGTTGCCTTACTAATGTTCAGAAATTAGCACACTGTGCAGCCTTACTCCTCATAACGTTGGCAGAAAGTTTTCTGGCTCTCCCTGATGAGAGGGAGTTGAAATTCTGAAGATGGCTGGCACTGGACAGTAGTTGTACTGTTCACCTCATAGACACTCAATGATCTGCAAGCAAAAGGGCTTTCACACTGATCTAATCTGATGCCTGACCTCTCATGGTTGAGACTGCTTACAGACCTGAGCCATATGTGTGGTTTTTACCAGGTGCTTCCTCTTGGTATGCATCATAAAGTATCAAGAAAGGAAAAAACAACAGATGAAATAATTTTATTTGCTTTATTAATTGCTTTAAAGTGTTATTTTCATAAGATAGAGGTATATTTTT
Organism: Pandion haliaetus; assembly: GCA_013401275.1. Taxonomy (NCBI): domain Eukaryota; kingdom Metazoa; phylum Chordata; class Aves; order Accipitriformes; family Pandionidae; genus Pandion; species Pandion haliaetus. Next base: position 9,159 of record VYZV01021278.1, on the reverse strand, counting down.
TTTTTGATACTTACAGCGTGAGAGATACATGGCATACAGTTTGTGTGGATTTTGAAGTCTGGGGTATGCTTTTCTGTAAAAAACAAAAAAACTCAAACAAAAAAAATGTGGCATTATATTACATTTCAATAAATAGTCTTATTACCATACATAAATATATTGGTGTGCAGCGTTTTCACTTTTTTGCCCTAGCAAAGTTGTATAGCACTATTTTTACTTTCTAGTACAAAAATTCTCACTTTTACCTTTTGCTGTAAACAATAAAGAGCACAGGGGCTAGCTACAGTTATGTATTTTTTGTAATTTGACATATTGATTAAAACCCTCCCTCCCAAGCCAATAGCCTTCTGAAGCCAAAGGAAAAAGAGAGAAAAACTTTAAAATGTTGAGAGCGCCAATGTTTTCTGTGGGATTCGATGAGCATTTTCACCAGCCGGGTTTAGAGGTTACACACTGTAGAAATTCTTGTGACTAGCCCGTGTCTAGTTAAGCTGGTGCCTGGTACAAGGAAGTGCTGCTTTTGGAAGGGGCAGATCCTATTCCAGGGTGTGAAGGGAAGTTCCGGGCAATCAGGTTAAGCAAGACCAGTTCAATTTGACTAGACGTCCGTTTTCTTCAAATTCTATCATCAACCTGGATTTAGCTTTGAGCAAATCCTTTTGCACTTGCTGTATCCTCCTCTTTCATTTCTTAACCTTTGTACTGTCTGTCTAGATTGCTGGGACAGATGCAGTGTCATTCTGTATTAATAGTGCTTGGAGACCTTGAGTGGAGCCTTCAGGCACTAATGTGCTTCAGCTAGTGAGATGATATCATAGCGGTACAGAAGCGACTGTACTGTTTGAAGCTTCTGAGAATGCCAAGTATGCAGTAGCTATGACATCCGTCCTCAAAAATTAACCTTGAGACCATCATTCAGTATGGTATTGTAAGTCCGTCTAACGTTTAAGTAGGCAAGCAGTTCTACTGTAAAGTTAAAGGGAACAACTTATGTGTCTAAATCCAAGTTGTGTGTTTGAATACTTGACTGTTCATTAAACTCTTGCTGCTGCTAGTGTTTAAGGAGTTGCCTGAATTGTATAATCTTGGCAGTATGTCTCCAGATCTGCATTTCAGTGATAATGTGAGTAAATACATAGGTAACGGTTACATGAAATAAGTTGAGAGCATGTTTTTATGTTGTGCACACAACTTGATTTAGGTCTCGAGCTGGTTGAGCTTGCATGGGTGTAAAAGGAAGAGGTGCAGTCGCTGTGGTTTTGGCTGGGGAGGAGGTAGGGTCTTGGGCTTTGTTCTCCCACCCTCAGCCTGCAGTACTAACTAGAAAAACAGGGAAGTACACTCTCTACTTTTTAAGGTCTTGTGCTTCAGATGGCATGTTGTTGTGGTATAGTTTCCTATAGTTCCCTTCTTGTTAGCTTTAATATAGAACTAGATGAATGTCCTGTCAAGTAAGTTTAATGATAGTACCACTTAAATTAGCAAGGAGTTGGAAGAATGAGAGTATAATACACTGCCCATTCTTTGTCAACTCTCTGAACTGCTCTAGTTGCTGTAAGTTGTTGACTTTCATTAGAAAAGTCAGCCTATACTTCAGCCTGAGAACATGTTGTTCAGTGCTTTGACCTCTTCACCCTGGAAAAAATGAAGGCAAAGTTGTTTATATTTTTAATCTTGAGGAAGCAGTAAGGGACATGGAGATCCTGAAAGGGAGCAATATCTTGCCTCCTCACATAACCTCTTTGTGATTTCACTGTTGTGGTGGTCATAGATCAGCGTGCAATGACATGTTGTATCACCTGCTCTGAAATAGGGTGAGATAGGTCAAAGTAACAAACTAGAATTTCCATTAGTTATATTTGATAAGAGCCTAAAAAAACTTTTGCTGTAATGTATTACCTTAGAATGCAGTTGTATCTGTAAAATCAACTGCAGTGAAGTGTGTTCTTCCTGTTAGAGAGGTTGCCAAGCTTTACCTATGGGTACCCAGGGCCACACCACAGCAGAATCTCCAGTGTCTAAGACAGTGACTGCTAAATCTGTCCTGTAGCACTTATCAAAGTATTAAAGCCCAGTAAAAGTGCATTTTGAAGTTTGTCCTCATCTTTTTCCCCTAACGCTAGTTCTGTTGTCTTTGATGCTTCTGGGCAGTAGCTGGGAAGATGAATGCTGGAGCCATGTTTTATTTTGATTATCACTTTGACATGCTTGTATTTGACAGTGTAACTGACTGTGCAGCTAGGTCAGAGTAACTAGTTGTAAGACATGGTTTTACACTGTACATTGGTACAAAGCCAAAACCCCAGCTCTGCTCAGATCTGATGCTAAATGTTCTGCCATGAGGAAAGAGGAGTTCCAAATTGCTAAGGTGAGTTGAATCTTGCTCTTATTTGTAAATTCAGCAACTCTGAAATGGACATCAGAAAGAAAAAGATAAAGGCTTTCCATACAAAGTGTCACTGTAACAGTAGCTTCTTTTTGCACTTCAGAAGCTGAAGCTGAATTTCTTATGTAATTGCAGTTACTTGTACACTGAGTAAATTTGCCTGCGACCACAGTTCAAAAACTGATTTTTCCACTTTGAGCTAAAATGTCACAGAATGTTTTTCCTTCTTACTTAACTTTTTTCGTGCCCTCTGCTTTAAGTTGATGGAAATACTTACACAGCATTTGCTGGATGAAAAAAAAAAAGGGGGGGGTGGTTGCAAAAGGAAATTGAAAAACTTTAAAGCAGAGTAATATGACTTTATTCTCGATTGCTGAGATAAGGTCCACTCTTAGAAACAATCTGGTCTTTCAGTGCAGCATTCTGTGGATGTGGCCATAAAAATACCAAAATTTGCATAGAGCTGAAAGCCACAAGATACATAGCACTTAACCTGGATAATTAGGGGACTTCTGAGCATCAGTTATAATCAAGAGGCAATAATGAAAATGTTAGATTTTTTTCACAGTGCCACAAAGTGACATTCAGGTTGGTGAGCTGGACTTAGCTAGAACTGAGAGATGAATTTAGGGAGGTGTGAGGGCACTCGGCTTGCTCGTGAACTCTGTGCAGCTCAAAAGCCACAGAAGAGACTAAGAGCTAGAAATCTTAGCAAGCCTATCACCAATGGGATCCATCCTTAAATGAGTGACTTATTATCAAAACAATAGTCAACATTTTTGGGTCCTCAGTTATTCCCATTCTGTGTAAGAGCTTCATGATTGGATTCACTGTCTGATAGCGCTGAGGTTTTCGGATGAGTTATAGAAATCCCAATATACTGTAAGCGTCTCAGTTAAAAGGAACTGTCCAAGACTGTTATGTCGAAATCTGAGTGGTTTTTTTTGGTGGTGGGTTTTTTTTGTGTGTGTGTGTGGTCATAACTGACTTGTATGTCTAGCACATTTTCCCAGCCTTTCACACGCTCCCTTTTCCTTCCTCCCTTTATCTTCCTTCTTACACCCAGTTTCTTTCTGCATGCTACTTTCTGCCAGCTTCTCCATCTCTGATGAATTCAGTGCCATGTTTTGATTTTTCTGAGGCATTAGAAGTAATATTTAATTGCTAACAGCACAGTTGCCTGCTCAGAAACAGTGAAGAGATGGGCAGCTAACAGGCAGTCTGATGAGGAAGGTGGGAACACCACAGAAGAAAAGAGAGGAAATTTTCACTTTTCTGACAACACATCCATTTGAAAAATTATTTTCTCTTCCAGCCAGTGTGCTCTCTTCATGTTGGAGTATGACTTTTAGCAACTAACCCAGCCTATCACAGTACGTTGCTTTACAAAGCAATCCAGTAGTGCCATTGTCAATATTTGAAAGCTGAAAATCAAAACTGTCTCCTGTTATTTTTATAACAATCATCATCATTTATATAATGTTTTGTCATAAAGCTGTGTTGCTTTTTTTGCATTTTTACCTTGTACCTGTTATAGACTTTGTTTTATGCAGAAAACAGAAGAATTGCTGTTGAATTCCTTTGGGGAAACGTGGCTAAAATTTGTCAATGTGAAGTGGAACTGCGTGCAAAAAAATTTAAATCCTACTAATTTCTTGCATGCATGTATGTGTGTGTGTGTGTATATATATATATATGCACATGTCGCTAAATAAAAAAAGTACAAGTGTATATTTTTTGAAAAAATATATAAATGCAAGTGTATATTCAAATATAGATAATCTTCTTATATCCCTGTATGGCTGCAAATGTGCCTGCTATATGAGTTTCGAAAGGCAAGACCAGTAGCCTTCTGCCCTGGGGAGTCTGGCTATCCATGCTGATCTTCCCTGTGAACTACAGGCTAAATGTTTTCTTAACGTTGAGCCAGAGCTTTCTACTGCAGATGAAACTTGCCTTATGGTGCACAATGATAAAGCCTGAATAACCACTTCTTTTTTTTTTTTTTTTTTTTTTTAACCCCAGTGTCTGAAAATCTAGACAGTCCTGTTTTTTGAGACTTGGCAGATGAAAGGTTGGTGAATGTGAGACTCTGAGAATATCAAGTCAGTGCCTGCAACAGCTGAGGAATGTTTATATCTTATAAAATATATTAAAGATATTTCAATATTTACTAATACTGTGTATTGATTAAAAAAATCTTTAATATATTTAACAAATATGTAGTACTGGTGTAGATAAATATATCTTAGTGTTCTAGGAAAGGCTTCAGAGCTCACAGTAGGTGAGACCCACTGCATAAAGTAACAACTGTTTTGTCTTTGGTAAACTGCTACACAGAAAACTATAGGTTTGGGATGATTAATGTTACTTCTGGAGCTCAGTCACATGAGATGAGATTCTAGGTCAAAAGCTGTACATGATGAAGACTGAAACTTAGTTTTTTTTCTGCTGAAAGAAATGACTTGCCTTATGCTGCAGGATACTTGCTGATAGAAAGAGGTCCCCTGCTGTGGTGTGGTGCTAATCTTCAGTTTCTTTCGGAATCAAATCTATGCTCAGAGAAGACTTACGTTATATATTTTATTTGAGATGGATCTGAACCACTATAATCCATTACATTCAGATTGACTTAAATGAAGCATGTTTATTTGTAGGTGCTGACAATGTGGACCTGAACATTTAGCCTTAGGATTCTTGCAGATTCATTTACTCGATAAATTACTTGCAATGTTGATATTTTTCTTCTACAATTCAATATTTAAAAAATACATAATTCTTAATAAAAGGTTTTTCTTTACATTTCCTTCAGCTAATTTCTTGCCTTATAAGTAAGGTATTGGTAAGTAGAAGAAAAAAATAGGTGAAATACCTATTTAAAATTAAGCTTTGACACCTTTTCCTCTTGTTTTGACCTCAGTGCTTTGTGTTTTACTTTCCTGCAATCTTCTCAGGAGGAGAAGGGATATAACTCCATTCTGGAATTTCTTCAGTGTACCTCTTCTGCCTGTTGCACTTCTTCCTTTCCACTGGCATCTTGTCTGTTGTTTGTTTATTATTTCATTATTTTTCTATTATGCTATGCTATATAGGCCCTATAAAGGTCAATAAAACCATCTAAAAAAGAAAGTTTTATGGAGCTTGGGGGAAAGGAGGCCAAAAGGTCTGTGTCAATGGATGCATTCAGGTGAGATGGTGAGCCTGGGGTTCTAATACCCTCTCAGCAGATTGTCCAGGTGTCCTGGCCAGTGACCTTGAACTCCAAGTACATGAACAGCCAGGGGAATGAGTGCTTTGAAAAGGGATACTGTGATCCTTCAGGCATCAGATTCTACTCTGGGATTTCACAGAAAGAGTTTATAATGCAGTAGCATAATGCAGTTAATACTGTAATTACACTGTATTGCAGCTGTTGAGCCACCTGATTATGGGAGAATGAAAGATTTATGGCATTTTGGAAGCTTATGGGGCTTGACACAAAGGCTTTGTATCAGCTAAATTGCATGTGTTTGATCACTTCCAATTCAGCTTCCTGCTGCTGTAAGGGACAGGAGACCCTCTGAACGTGTCTTACATGGAGCCCACAAGGGAGATGGCTCCATCAGGAGCAGGGGGCCTCGGCTTTGATCCCAGCTGCTGAGCACTGGTCTCAGCAGTTGACAAGTCATGCTGGTTTTTGCCCTGATCAGCTTGCTTTAACCAGTTAGGCTATGAGCTGTGGGCTGGTGGAGCAGGTGCAGAGCTGCTTTCTTTGTGCAGAGAGCCAGATGGCCACTTAATTGTCCCAATCACTGAGTAAGACTTGGCCAAGTCTCCTGCTCAGTTCTCAATTCTGCTGCTGTGGTGCCAAGTTGGGTCTTGCGGCTTTAAGAAAATGAGGACTTCAGGGACATCTCTGAGCATTTGGACTTCTCTTAGACATGATTTAGTGTGGTTAGTTTCAAACCTTGAAATAGTTCCTAGCTGATTTTTGTTTTCTTAAAAGAAAAAATGCCTGATGCTCAACAGGAGTAAAGACTTCTTGGTATGACATTTTCTTGTTACAACGTTGTTAGTATCGAGGTGTGGTTGTGACAGAGAAAAAACTTTAAGTAGGAACCCATATTTTGAAGGATTGATTCTCTGGGATTTTGCAAGGAGAACTTTCGTATCTGTCGAGTCCTGTAATAGGTAACAAGAGTTGTGGGGGAGGCAGAATTTTGAAGCGGAGAGTATTTTGGTTTGCTAGAGTTACCAGAATCCTTTTTTAGGATAACAGGTTTTAATTGTTAGGAAGAAATGGGAAATGACTATTTGAATGATGTGCTTAAGGAGATGTGCTAGACTGTAAGGGGTTGTAAACTTGCTAATAGAATTGCAGTTGTAGTGTTTGCTTATCTGTATGCTTATACTTAGTCACTCAGTGCAATAACTGCCACTATAGTTTACATGTAACCTCTTCATATGAATATATTTGTTCATGAAATGCAATACATGTAATGCAATCAGTTGCTTTTGTGTCAAGACAATCCACTTAAACAATTTTAGGAGATAAAACGGTGGGGTGCTAGAGGCAAAGGATGGGATGAAGCGAAGTAATGATAATATGTCCTTTGCAATGGTAAGGAATTGAACTAAAAAGATGCTTAGGTATTTCCAGCAGGCCACCTATTTTGTTCAATGCTAAAAAGGCAGTCTTTTGGTCTAAGGTGATTCTGAAGTCCCGTGTTGATAGTTATTCAAGTGGCTTGAATAGGCTGTCAGTCAATTCATAAGTAGCCTGTATATGGGAAGGATCAAATGTGTAAGTTAATACAATAGAGCTATTTAATTTTTTATATTTAGAGTNCCATCATGCTCCACCTGTTTTCTTCAGCCCTGGGTCTGTTTTGCACAGCCTTTTTTAGTAATGTTCTGACTGTGGCTCTGGCAGTACCAATTCTACCTGGAAGTTATGTAGCCAATGGATTATACTACCTCTGGGGAAAAGGTGAAAAGCTTTATATAGTCTGTTGTGCTTCTGTCTGAGGTCTCCACTGCGCAACATATGAATAATACCAGAAAGTCTGTCCAAGGTCAACTTCTTTGAAGTTGTACCTGCTGCTTTTTTTATGATGAAAGACTAGCAAGAGAATGGCAGTGGAAATACCTCCTTGTTCATGCACAGGTTTTCTCTCTCCAGTTAAATTTTCTGCCTAGAGAAGCACTTGAATGTAGCTAGTGCAGGTTTCATTTACAGTTTCCTGCATGACTCCTTTAATTTCTAATTCCTGCTTGCCTGTAGAATTGAGGCATGGTTTTTTGTCTTCGCAACACGTATGTAGTAATGTAAAATTCTATTTATGTGCAGAGGGTTACTAAGTAACAGTTGCTGAGGTAAATGCAGTCTATAACTGCATGATGTCTGTGCACTTCAAATTGCCAGCCAAGTAGTGCATTAACATAGATTTTGCACATTAATGTAATGGGATTTGCTGTGGGCTATGTGTGAGCAAAACCTTAGGAAAAACAACATCAGTGTAGTTTGAAGAGCTGCAGTCTCTCTGCAGCCTGGTCCTGCAGACAGGAGATGAAATCCAGTTTTCCCCTTCTGCCTCATCCTCTCCATACCACGCCGTAATTATGGACCCTGATACATTTGTGTGTGTATTTATATCTCTATCTACCTATAGATAGAAAGGCTTCCATGTGTAATCAGTATGTTTTGCACATGTATCCTCCTTCAGGGGGAGGAAGGTTGAGTGGCAAACAAACAAAAAGACCGTTGTGACTCGGGGATAGATTGGGTGTTGATAATACAAGAAGTTTGCCTTGAGCTGTGTCTCCTCTAGTAACTGTGTTAGCCTCTGTGCAAAATTAGAAATAATCAGAGGATTTGTTTTTTCAAAGGATTTATTTTCAAGGAAAGTTATTACAGAAAGGTCAGGTGTCTAGCCTTGAGATGGAGCTTGTGTATTGAAAAAGATTCTGCTTAAGTGATCAACCTTTCCTTTAAATCACACCTAGTATAACTTAAACTTTAAACAGCTTTGAGCTGGATACCTTTATATGCTGATGAAAATGAGCTGTTGAACTGTCATGATGTCCTACAGCTTTTAACTCATTTCTTTGTTACAAAGCTACTTTTTGTCTGCAAATACTTGGAAGGTGGGTGTGTGGGTATGTGGGTGTGTATGTGAATAATTATTGCAGTGGGAGGGTAACATGAGTTTATTAGGCTGTATGATCGTGGACTATGTAGAACTTAATTTCAGTGAGGTTCTTGTATTAATTATATCATTATGTCAGTGTACATAAAAGATGTACAAAAATAAATTTTGATAAGTAACTACTACCACAGTCCTTTTATAGGAGTGGCATAGATATCTATCAGGCATATTTAGTTGTTAGTTTCTTGGATTTCTATAATGTTATTTTAGCTGAATCCAAGGATGTTATTTGTGAATCACTGAGAAATGCATTGTAGCTGGGAGTTGATCTCACGTTATTTACCTGGGCTCTTCAGTAGCCAACATTGCCACTGTCATGTGGATAGTATCGTAACTTGTCAACTTTGCAAAATTCACTTCATCTATTCACTCACAATGGATTTTTAATTTTTTTTTTCTTGCTATGCATGATTTACAAAAAACCCAAAACCAAACCTACTGACATCATCACTGTAAAAGACATGTATATTGATTTTTGGTTTTTTTTTTTATTGTTGTTGTTGTTTCTGGCATTGTAAAGTCTCTTGATGCTTTTGGTGGGGTATAATTCTAAAGTACTGTCTGAGTGCATTTTTAGCCTGTGTT
>VYZV01021275.1:118028-129368 GCA_013401275.1 Pandion haliaetus | reverse complement strand
TGGAGCACTCGAGTTCAAATAGGTGGTCCGAGGCAGAACAGGTAGAGGGAAGCAACAAGAATGGTCATACATCCAGAAAAAATAACCTATTAGGAAACACTGAGCAGATGAGAGTTCTTTTAATCTAGGTGATAGGACTGAAAACAGAGGTGGATCTTGAGAAGTGTATCAAGTCCTTGCACTGAAGGAGTGGTTGTCTATTCTTTCTGCTGATGTGTAAGAGAAGAGGTGATGGGAGTAACCTCATTTGTTGTGTTAGAAGGAAAGGAAAAACACTGCAGTGGAGAAGAGTGAAAGAGAGTAGATTGCCTGGGAATTGTGCAGCCTTCATTGTCAGAGACTTCAGGATCAGGGTGGACAGAGAGTGGTATCATGGGTCTGGTCAGGCAGAGGGATGAAGGTAACTGCCTGAAGTCCTTCGTAGATCTATGAACCTCTCAGTTTAGTCTCTGGGTTTTTTTAGGTCCTTTATTTGAAATTAGCCTGCTGCTTAGGATTTCTGTTTGCACTTTGCAAATAGTGATTAAATTAGAAGTACCTAAAAATATTTCAGTGAGATCTTTGATCTCTCTTCGCTAGTAATGGTGATTAAATGCACAAGGTGAGGATTTGTCTAAGAATCACACAAGGAGGCCTATCTAGGACAAGATAAGATTTAGTGCTGTGCCATGGTCACAAGGCCATTCTTCCGTGAGAGTGAATTACTCCCCTGCTGCTGAGGTGGGCTGGTGGTGGTGGTGTGATTTTTCTTAGATTTTGTTCTGTGGGGTTGTCAGAAAGTTGGTTTGTTGGTCTCTGAAGTACTCAACTGTATGTCACTGCATGGCTCTTCACATTTGGTTTAGGATCATAACAGCTTTCTCATTTGCATTTGTCTGGCATGAGCAAATTATCTTACTTGGCGGCAAAAGTAAATATGCCTCTATTAGAACAAAAATGAGTGACTTTTTAAAGTTGGCCATTTGTACTTAAAAAAAAAAAAAGCTGTTTTAAAGTAGTGTGTTTCAGAACACAATATAAAAATTGCTGAAAGTTTTTTCTTGTTCAGCCCAAGTGATTTGAATAAGCACTTTAAACTTTTAATTTTATCTGGATAATTAAAATTAAACTGAAATTTAACAAATCAAACTGAAGTTTGTCCCTTCTGTTTCTAATGATGGCTTTTTTTTCTTTGCAAATAAATGTCTAATGTGTAATGAGTTGCCCAAAGAGACCAATCTGGGGAGTTGGGCTTTTTTCTCCAGGTGGTGGACTTGAGTCAAAGATATCTAACAAGAATCCCTGACCCACGTTTGACTTTCGTTAGTGGACTTGAATGTTTTTCAGGGAGTCCTCAAAATGCTTATGTTTTAGGAACACCAATACTGTCCCTGTACTGCTTTCTGATATTCCCCTATTGAATTTAAATACTGATTAATTGTTGTTTTGAAGATTCTTTCAACTAACAATGTTGTTCCAGGCTACTAATGCAATGATTTTAGGAATGGGAACCTTCACAATAAGACCTCTGATTTTAAAATTTAATTTTTTTAGTCTGTAACTGTGATGTTGTATTTTTAGTGATGTGACTGTATAAGTATTTTTGTCTGTAGTAAGAATCTTCTGTTTCAAACAGAGCTGTTTCAGTGAAGGCCCTTTGACTCTAGGAAGAGGTGAACTGCTATGAATGGTTATTCCAGATCGACTGAGGTTTTTCTTATTTTGCAGCTTTAGAAGACTCCTACACGGATTTCTAAATTGTCTGTATTTTTAAACTTTTTCTGTAAATCCTGAGAGGAAAAAAAAAAATCGGAGTGTGAATCAAGCTGTTGCTAACCAGTACTGTCTCATCTCTGTGCTTTCTCTTCTCATCTGTACCTACCTTGAACTGAGGGTAGAAGATCTTTGGGTCAGGAATTGTTACCCAGTGCTGTGCTGATTAATCATCTGGCATAATGGAGTCTTTGTGTGAATATAGCTCCTTGTCCCTATCAAAATCCAAATAGTAAAATATTTTAAGGTAAAAACATAATGAGGGTGTTACAAGCATTTTTGCAGGGTATTATCAACCTGTGAAAATGCAGAGGGAGGAAATCATACTTCAGGTCAATGTATTATTTATCTGAAAAATTTTGGTGCCTGTGTAATGTATTGTTAAGTGTACTCAAAAATAATTAGGCATGTAGCTTATTAACACCCCAGATACACTGAAGCAGCTTTTGTAAAAGATATGCATATTTTCTCTGAGTCTCAGCGTAGCAATAGAATGGTTTATGTGGTGAAATTACGTGTTTTCTTATCTAGCAGTTTGAATTGCTTTAAAGTTCAACATTAACTCCAAATTTAAAGATTTATGCTGCTTATTTATTTCTAGGACTTTTCTAGAAACAATCAAAGTTGAATGCTTTGTGAGCTGTGTGCCCGTATACTGCTTTTTTGTTGTTGTTGTTGTTGAAGCAGTACTTACCTGGAGTGTATAACTTACTAATAAAAACCAAAAAGGGGTGGTGGTGGTGGTGTGGGACAAGTTCTTCTGCATATCTCTGAGCTAATGCAGCACAAGTTGGATCTGTTGTTATTGCTGTTGGAAAGATAATGGGATATATCTTAACTTTTTGGTCACAGTCAAGTTATAACATTTTCTTCCATCTTCAACCTGCTCTCAGAGAAGAGATGCAACACCTCAAATTCCTTTTATGTATTTTGTACGTGTATTGTACAGTTTCAGAAATCCATGTTGGAGCCTTTCATAAGCAGCAGAAATTAAGTTTCTCAAGGAATTTTTTTGCTGGATTATTAATTTTTTGCACCTTGTTTTACACAATATGAATTACTTCTAGATCAATAACAAATTGTGGTCTTTTGTCTCTTTGTGTTTACACTAGAGCCTGATAGTTTCGGGAAGACTTGAGAATTTCCTAGAACATGTGCTTGGTAAATCACACTAAGATATTAAAATTTATTATATTAACTTTTAGGTAGCTTAAACTATCTTTCTGGGGTGCTTTTTTCTTCAGATCAATTTAAACTGAGAAAGCAAAGCAAGAGCTGTAACTCAGCTTTACTGTAATTCTTACAGGTCACAGCTGAACAGGAGCCCCTGTTTCATCCAGGATTTACAGTATGAATGGGTATCTAACTCACTCCATTTCCAAACTAGTCTAGCATAGGTTTTCAGCTTTAGTTGTGAGTTTCCTGACTTTTTTCCCTTAAAATAAGCACTGCAGATTTGACTTACATAAACAGTGTTAGCATTTGAGGAATCTTCTGACTGCAGATGCTGAGACTGGATTGTGAGAAACAGGACAGCAGAAAATATAGGATTAAGAAGTGAGTGGTAATGTTTCTAACCAGCTGACTCCTAGCTCAATTCTTTAACTTGCCTCCCTAGTAAAAGAAAGAAAGGGAAGATGGAGAGAAAAATAACGTGAAGGCAATGCTTTCCAGTTTTGCAACTGTCTGAATTGATATACACTTGTAAATAGGAATAATTTATATGATTTTTCTCTCCGGTATAAAGTGGTATGGTAATGTTTAATCTGTGTCTCACTCAGGTATTTTTTTTAATGTAAAATGTGTCTGCAAATGCGCCGAATGACCTTGGGCAAAACATGTAGGGGTGGCTTCCTGTCCCTGTGCTGCGGGTGCAGGTGGTGGGCAGCAATGGGACTGCCTCCCGGCAAAAGACTCTAGGGAGATTTTGGTAGGAATCTCAGTGGCTCGGTGACTGCCAGCTCATGCGGGTTGAGGACAGACACTGGAGTGTCAGTTAGGGAGCATGGTGCCGGAGCACAGAAACACTGAAAAGAAATGTGAGGAAGATGCAGTCAGGGAGAGCCTGTGTCTGGGTCCTTGTACAGCTTTACTGTGACAGAGAAACTTGTCATTTTTATCAAAGTTGGTTTAAAACTGGCAAAGCAAAGCTTAACTAACTTTTCAGAGACTAATGTTTAGGTTTATCGTGGTATATGTATTGTATATTTATTTTTTTTTCCACAGAAACCTGCTAATATTTTAGTTATGGGTGAAGGTCCTGAGCGAGGAAGAGTAAAAATTGGTATGTTTATATCTTTGATAAGTCCCAGTGTAGCATTTAAGTTAGAATGTTCTGAAGGTGCAGTTGTACCACCTAAAGTAGTCACTGTAATACTAGTATGTGCCTGGGCACATTGCCTAAATGCTGTTTTCTGAGTGACTGGCTTCTTGATATTAGCCCCATGCACCAGTTCTGACGATGAAATGCTGTAGCCTCATCAATAAAAAGTGGAAAATGTCGTTTTATTTTGTTTAAGTGGGTGTTTGTGTGGGGCGGGGGATTTTGATATGGGGATAAAGATGACAGCTAGCTAGGGTGGAAAGGAGGAGAAAGGGGATTTTAAAATGTCCTCCATTTACCCCTGTAATGCCATGACATTATCTTGCTGCTGCTTATAAAATCTAAATAGGGAACTACTCATTACTACAAACATTAACTTTTATAATGGAATCAAAGGTGGCATTTAGCCTACAAAATATTCTTGAAAGGGTAGACAGGTCCCTTGGAGATAAAGGCAAGGGATCCTAAAAGTCCAGAAAACACAGTAATCCAGCCAAAATGCTTAGTGAGAATTACTGCTAAATGCTCAAACTGGGGCGTACCAGGGTAGGAAGGACCCAACGCTTTCCCCACTATTGTAACATTTTCTGGTGGGAGTTACTGTTCGCAGTGAGAGGATAATTTGTAGAACTTCAGTTGTTTTAAATTAAAGTAAATAAATAAATAAAAAATTAACTGTAGTCTAACAGAAATAAGCTACACCAGGCTGTGCATTATTGTGGTGGCAGTGCTTTGGTAGCAGGCTGCTAATGCACAGCCTAATTTTATTTGTTACGGTAATGCAGCCCCATTTGGAAGGTTTTTTTTTTTAAAGCTAATTCATCTTTTTCACTTCCCTCTGGCTTTCTTTTATGATATTATTCTTCTGCATTGTTGCTCTGTACTCTTACTGTTTTGTTTATCTGAACTATATTGTTAATCACTAGTATAATGATTCAGGGTAGGATTCTTTTGGAGCGTTCAGTGCTGCTCTAGTCCTTCCCTCGCCCTTTGAAATCCAAGGAACAGATAGGCCAGGGCTGAACACTTCTGCAGATCCTACCCTGAAAGTTTTTAATGCCCTTCTGAGGTTTAAGGTTGACAGTAGAGATTTGAGGTCTTCTCCGTACAAAACAGGTACAGCACGGACAGCGGAAGGGAAAATTTCTTCCTATTACCTTATTCTTCATGGAGCGGTTGCCTCCAAAATTGAGAATGTAGGTCATCCTCTGGGCATGTTCACTTTCAACTGTGGTGGTGATATTTGCTGTATACAACTACTTGCTAGTAATTGCACATAGACCACCCATTTATTTCTTAATTTATAGTTTTGAATTAATTTGGGAATAACTTAGAACACAACTAAATTTAGTCAGACTCTGTTAATGGACAGGTGAAAGATTCTGTATCGGACCACCAGTCCTCTGAGCCATCCATTCCCAGCGGCGGAAGAGGGAGGGGGACCCTGAATTTCTAAGTGTGTTATCAAAATGTAGATTTTTTTTTTTTTCTGATTTTCTTAAGATATTGCCACAGCAGGAAAAGAATGCAGAAGTTATAGCCATACCAAGGGCTTCCACTTTTCCAGTGTAACTAATTTTTCTAAAAAATACATAACTGGTATTTAACTTAAAATAATTTTTATGGGCTTTTTGTGTCATTTTGAGTCATAAATTCGCTTTCTGCCAACAATTTTCCTTATTTTTCATAGTTATTAGTGACTTGATCATATCTTGAGTAATCGATATTTTAATGTAGAAAACTGTAAAATGTTTCTCTTTTTAAATGCATTAAACCAATCATAAATAGGAATGGATATGAAAAAAATATTAAGGGTTGTGTAGTCAAGCTAGAGACCTATATTTACACTGCAGTTTTCCCTCAACCAGTGAGCCATAGCATGTAGGTCCTTTTCCCTCAGAATTGCTGCTCATCTCATTTCATTCGAGTCTTTCTCAGCATGTGTATATCCCTGCACCACAGAGTCCCTCTGTCGTGGGATTTGGGGAGTGGTGGGTCGGGAAAGCGATTTGATGGGAGAAGGTGCATATTTTAGTCTCTGCCCATTTTTTTCCTGTATCACTTATATTTGGTAGTTCAGACAGTTTTCTAGGCAGTTGTATGCTACCAATTTTAAAAAGCAGTTTTTAATGATATAATGCCCCCAAACAGCATTTTAAAATCATAGCCTAAATGGTGTTTAGTACTGGTGTCTTGATACTGGAAATGTATTGTCTTGACAGAAAATTAGCAGGGAGGCAGATGCTGTAGGCTTAGTTGCTGGTTTTGTGTGAAGGAAATCTTGCTACAGCTAACTTCATGAGGAGGGAGCTATTGTGATGTGCACGTATGTATTATAAATCATTCTAACCTTTGCAGAACCTGCATTTTGCTCACATTTAAAATGCTGCTTGCTGAAAGACCATCCTGTAATAACAGAATATTTTACCGGAGAATATCAGGTATAATGAGTCAGGATTTACCAGTGTCCTGAGAAGTGAGTTGATGCACTTTTTCAGAACAGTGGTTAATTCTTTGTTCTAAATGGCTCATGTTAGTAATGATTTATAATGATATACTTTATAGGTGATGACATCCACTAACTTCTACAAAAGCTTTAAGAAAATACGCTCACAGAATTCATATCTGTTACAGTCTGCGTTTGCATTTTATTTAGCAGTGATGGTAGCACTAACAAGTAAACTCAGTTTGTTTTTAAAAAGAAAAGAAAAAATTGGTAGCTTTCATCAAATTTTAAAGCATCTCTCTTTGAATTTTGCAGCTGACATGGGCTTTGCCCGATTGTTTAATTCACCTCTGAAGCCTTTAGCAGACTTGGATCCAGTAGTTGTAACGTTCTGGTATCGAGCTCCAGAGTTGCTTCTGGGAGCAAGGCATTATACCAAAGCTATTGGTAAGTAAGTTGGACGAAAACTTACTGCTTTATTCTTTATGTAAAGTGTACCCAAATATTGAAGCATTGATAAATAGTACAAAGGACAGTAGGTGAGTTAGAGGTGTGTTACTGATTTCTTGAAGAAATATTAAACTTTGACAAATTGTTTAGTTTACTATAGTCTCTGGCTATATATAGGAATGAAATATTTCTGGGTCTTGGCTCCAAATGCCCTGGGATGCAATGTAAATTTATGTGGTTTTCACACAAGACTTTTATAAATGCTGTTAGAGGCAATCAAAAATATGGATGAATCTTCAAACTGTTAGTAGAATCCATATTATGATGATGAGGCACAGTGCATTAATTTTATTGCAGAGGTTTTTACGTAATGTAATAAGTCTGTGAAATAAGGAACGTACAGAATGGAGAATGTATGGGCTGCACTGAAACCAAACTGTAAAAATAAGCTGCATTTTAGCCTCTCTCTATGTTTTTTTCAAAGCACAATTGTGAACAGGAGTTGCATGAAGTAGTGAGATGTGGTCAGAGTCATGCAACAGGCTAGGTTGTGGCTTTGCATCAGGCACAGCCAGAACAAACCAAACCTCAGAATGCAGATGCTGCGAGGGTGGCGTTAGTTACACCAGCTTAAAGCTGCATCCTTCTCGCCACATAATTCATACTTAACAGTCTGGATTCAAACAGCTTTGGCATAGCATGGTTGACTTTGCTCTGCCTGTCTCTGCTCTTGCCGTTTCAGGGGTAAGGGATCACTGATGGCAGGAGCTGCTGTGGGCTGTGGCCATAGGACAGGGGGAATAGCGTGGTAGCAGGCTAGAGGGAGGTTCACCTTCAGTGGATGTGAACAGCTTTGCCGTAGAAGGGAGAGAGACTGTAGTGGACTGGGAAGTTTTTTTTCTTGCTGGCTGGTTTAAAAGATGTGTTAAAGCCTAGCATCCGTTTTTGGGGGAATAACTTCCCCTGCAACACTCCACTTACTTTGCACAACGTGGAGGTTGAACGTCAGCGTACATGGTGTTTCTGTAACCTGAAATACTTTCCTCAGGCCTTGGCCATTATTTTTTTAAGATTGTGTCAGTGTTTTTGTCAGAAATTCTAATGTTTATGGCTTAAATGTATTTTCATTTACCCTTCTTTTAACAGTATATTTCTTTTATAGATTAAATACATTTCTTTTACATGTTCCTTTAAACTGCTTTTTTTG
Organism: Pandion haliaetus; assembly: GCA_013401275.1. NCBI lineage: Eukaryota > Metazoa > Chordata > Aves > Accipitriformes > Pandionidae > Pandion > Pandion haliaetus. Next base: position 121,190 of record VYZV01021275.1, on the reverse strand, counting down.
TTGTATTTGCATGTTCCTTCACTTTATTGGCATTTTCTTCTGCTTGCAGCATGTGAAACTGCACGGATGGTCATAGCCTTTAGTACGTAATTTTTTTTCAGCATAGATAAAAACTGACTGTATACAAACACTGAGTAATGGGGTTATGCTCTCTGCATCATTTGCTTTTGTCCTTGTTCATGACCTTTTCTTGTTCATTCAAGGTTCAGCGTAGCATTACTTTATGTAAGTTAAAAATTGCATTTCTGTATGCCAGAAAAAAAATCAGGAAAACAACTGGGAAAATGCAGGCTATCTGGTTTGCAGATTGGGACACAACAGTTAAAACCTAAGGGGGTTGGTGGTTTTTTTGTTTTTTTTTTTTTTGTTTTGTTTTGTTTTGTTTTAATGAACGTTACCAAGAAAAGGGGTGATGTACAGAGGCATGGAGCAATTTTCTTGTTACTCTCTCTCCACAAGGTTTTATAGATAACATTTACCTTACTCCAATATGACTGCTTTTCAGCTTGTATTTTTGGGGTTGTTTAGTACTTATGAAACCCAGTGGCTGATCAGAGAGGGCACATTTTTTGGCGGGGACAATATGGCAGCGAATGGGCAAGATGTTGGTTGGCTTTTCTTTGTATTTTATGTGGGGACAGTTACCCAAATAGTTTCCTTTGGGTTTTTTTCTTAATCAAATTAGTTTTTTACAGCAATAAATGGTAACTGTACTTTAAAAACCACACAAAAACCTGTTTGATAGTTCCTTATCTCCTCTGTAGTTACTGAATTGTGTACCTCTATCCGTAGCTAAAAAGAAAAGTTGAGGAAGTGTTGCACTTCCACAATAGAAACTTGACATACTCAGTGCAGGTACCTTATCTCTGATAAGCTAAAAAATGACATTCTACCTCACTACAATGCTTTTGGAAAGATTAATTTGATTTTTATATTTTTAATTTCTGTTCTCCTTTTTTAAAGATATTTGGGCCATAGGGTGTATATTTGCAGAGCTGCTAACATCAGAGCCAATATTCCATTGTCGACAAGAAGATATCAAAACTAGTAATCCTTATCACCATGACCAGCTGGACAGAATATTCAATGTAATGGGATTTCCTGCAGGTACATACTGTATTTTTTTAACACTGCTGTTCAAAGAAAAAGATATCTGTATTGCTTTCTTTGCATATAAAGGTGGCAGCTGATCAAAGCAACGAAGCTGTTCAAGCACGATCTTTATTTCATGAGTTATAAATCTGGAATCTGATGGTCATATTAGATAATTTTCCTATTATTAATGATAGGATTATCTTTGCATATACATGTAGCAATGTTTTATAATTTTAAAATATCATGTTTAATGGTGGATGATTAAAAATCAGAAGAAATACTTCTGCATTTCTTCAGTACTGATGATAGATTTGGAAAGTGACTGATGATTGTATGAAACCAAGCAAAAATCTATAAATTTAGTGAATATTACACAGATGTTTAACTCATGCTAAATTAAACATAGCATTTGGAAATAGGGGAGGGTATTTCACTTTTTTCCCTGGTAGAAAGCTTGTGATATGGAGGAAGATTTCTTTATTCCAAACCAGAACAAAAGAACTGGTTGCGTGAACCAAAAAAAATTACAATGTGGATATCACTTGCTGCATTTTCCCCTCAGTGTTGGTCATATCTTGTTTTTCTACAGGCTGTCTTGCATCTTTTCAGTTAATGCTTTGTCTTCTAGTGTTCACACAATCACAGATGTCAGAATAACAGGGGCCTTATTTTTACTTTTTGGTCATCATTCTCCTCGCTGCTTGTGCTCCCTGCTGTTGTCCATTCACTATTAATAATCATCTTCTTTACTGTTCTGGTAGACTTTCTTCTTCCTATCACATGAATTTTGTGGTCTCTATGTGTGGTTCTAGAACGTTGTTAGTAAATTTGCTCTTATTTTTCCCTTTGACTTTTTTTTTTTTTTGTCCTGTATGTACTTCATTGCTTCTATACTGCTGTATGAGATTCCTGGAAGTGTTGCCTTTGCATATGAAGTACTTTTATTTTCTTGAAAATCCCCCTTAATTTTGCTTCTTTAAGCAGTACTGTCCTATTCTGCTTTTAGCCTAGAATTTTACCCTTTTCTTACGCTTTTCTTACTTCATTTGGGCTTTACATTGTCTTTGTGTAGCTTACATAAATAGATGATACTGTCATTATTGTTTTCTGATTGGTTTAAATAATCCTTTCTAATGGTCTGCATTTGGTTTTGAAGGTCTTTGGTTCTTACTGAGTAATATTATTTTTCATTTAATTGCATCAAATGTTACGCTTTTTAGTTGACACTTGCCATATTTGAAACAGTTTCACATGTCTTTGGAATAGGGGATAGGGAAAGAGGAGAATCTTTTCTTTAAATAAGCAGTAATTAAATAATTATTTATTCACTTAATATTTTTAAGCTCCCAGTGTTCTGCAGTTGTGATAAGACTGAGTAAAGATCTGACTTGAATCAAACTACTTGCCCACAGAGGCTTTTCAGGAGTTACAGAGCATAATACATTTGAGGCTAGGTGCTAGTAGAGATTTTCTTTTTGTTTGCTTTATTTTTAAATCCGTTTCAGGCTTTGTCTACGCAAAGAAGTTGAGATGAAATATTCTTTAATTTCAGTGTGCAAATATTACTTTTTCTTAACCTTTTGTTGGCTAACAGTATTTCTTTTATGTTGAGAGAGCAGAAATTTACACAGTACCTCTGGGCGTTTCCCTGTAACTAAAGACAGTGCTGTTCAAAATGGAAAGTCCCTTAGAAGGAGCATTTGGGAGAGTCTTGGGTATTCCAGTCCCAAGATCATGACTGTGCCTGAATTAATTAAATAACAGTCCTGAAGGGTGTAAGCACAGTGGCTGACATGTTTTTCTTCGGTGTTGTCTTTTGGGCATACGGTGATCTTCACTGTAGCTGGCAACTGTTTTTTTTTTTTAAAGCTCTTGAGTTAATCAGTGGGCATCTGGAACCTCTTAGGTGTTCGTATTGTGAAGATTTATTGTGAAGAGGTGATGAAGGAATATGAGCCAAGCAGTACAAAGAAATAAGTAACTGCAAGGTTAGAGAAGCAGACTGAAAAAACCCAAAACCAAAACAGGGTTATGGAGATGCTTGGAAAGCCTTTGTTTTACTTGGGG
>VYZV01021275.1:68389-113274 GCA_013401275.1 Pandion haliaetus | reverse complement strand
CCCCCCACTTACTTGTTTATGCCCTAGAAAATGGGTACACGGCTGCTGCTTCTGGTTAATTGAGTGATGCTTCATCTTTCATTTGGTTACAGTGGTCCATATCAACTGCAGTGATTGTCCCATTCATTGCTGATACATAGTTTACTGCATTTTTATTATGTCATTCAGCCAGGTGATCTTTAAATTGAACAGTTTTTAAAATATTTGTAATAATAGGTGGAAGATTCACTTCTGTGCTGGCACCTGAACAAGGGGGCAAAATAGGAGTTTTGATCCCCTGTGTGATAATGGTTGCACAATCATTAAACTTTTCTCATGGTTTCTGTTTTCTGTTGCTGATTATGACCAAGTTTGCTCACATCTTGTCAGCATGTGATGGACAGCTTTATAATCTAATGGTGAGGAATGATGCCAGAATTTTGCTATGTTCTTTGATTGTGATGTTTTTCAGCATGTTGGCAATTTTTTCTTGTTTTTTGCCTTCCCCTTTTCTGGCTCCTGGAATTGGTTTTTGAGCTGCTTGAGGGAACGGGAATTGTTCTGTTCAAAGTGATATTCTACATGCAGAATCAGAGAGCTGAAATAACTTATTGTGAGTCCTTGTTGACAATGTGAAAAACAAAACTGGACTGGTGGTGTTAATACATATTTATTATGTTCTTAACTATGCCATTAAAACTGAAGGCTGAGAAGAGAAAATGTGCTTTCCTAACTTTAGCTATCTGCAGCCTGGAGACCTGCATTGTGGTTGTGTCTGCTCGCTTAATAGCTAGTGAAAGGAGATGACCAGTTCAGACATAGATCATGACGCTGGATCTTTATAAAAACATGAATTTAATCCCATAAAAAGCATGACTAGCAATTGTAAAGTGAATATTATTTGCATGTGTAGTTTCTGCATATCTTTTTAGATCCAATCACTGTTGAGATGCTGCAGTGACAAATGTATGAAGTCCAGCTACCTTCTGAAATGTTTACATAGGTGCAAAATGAGAGTGGAAGAGTAAAAACAGTGCAAACAGTAAAAATTGTTTTTAGAATTACCTTTCAGTCTTTAATGCTGTGCTGAATTTAGACTTCATGTCTGTTATTGGTATTTGAAGTTACTCAAGAGGAGTTCCTGGCTATATATCCTAAGCATTTCTCATAGCATGTCCATCCAAGTAGCAATGTCTGTAACTCTTTTTATATGATTTTTTTGCTTTGCTTTGGTTAGGTCGATCTTATTTTCTTAATTTTTCATTTGTGTATTACCTTAGGATTTTTGCTCTGCTATCTGTTACTGAAACATCTTGTATGCCATTTCTTAAAGTTGGGCATCAGGCAGAAAATACCTGGCGTGCTTCTTAGCCCTCTATTAACACTTTCCAATGAGAGTAAGAGGTGCTTTCTCAAAGGGCAAGGTTTTGCTGGATTTTTAGTTGAACTGAGTTCAACTATTTTGTAAAACATTATACTTTGCCTTGTCTTCTTTATATTTATACTTTGTGGTCATTTTCATTGTCTTTAACCAACACAGGCATTTTGGAAAGATTTTTTTTTTTCATGTAGTTGATACCCAATTCATCAGTTGTTACAAAGATAAAGGCTGAGGTCTTACACTGCAACAGCATCAGAGCTCAGTCTTGATGTGCTCATGGAGGAAGCAGCTTATTGGACTTTCTCTAGAGTATTTTGCATCATGTCTTGCAAAAAAATGAACTAAAATTCATGATTTTGCACAACTGCTCTTCTGAGCAGCATGTAGCACACAGGTGTGTCTGAGAGTCCATATTTGTTAGAATAAAAAAGCTCACACCGGAGTGGGTGATAAAAAGTTACCTGTCAGGGTGGGGTTCTTTTGAACATGTTGATTACTACTTTCTTTTACAGCATAAAGATTTTCTGAGGAGTGACTGACTTCATATAACATCTTTAAAATACCATGGATGACAATGGAGATGTACTAACACAATATTAAATAATGAGCAATAATGGACATGGAATCACCTTTGTTTATTAATTGCTAAGAATTATTTGAATTTAGATGCATCGGATGTTGCTTCCTGTTAAGTGCAATGTAGTTGAAGAAACCAGGCTAAATATGTGCGTGTTACATCTTCTTGTGGGAAGTGAACAGACCATTAAAGAGAGAAGGACTTGGGGGTGTTGGTAGATGAAAAGTTGGACACGACCCATCAATGTGCACTCGCAGCCCATAAAGCCAACCGTATGCTGGGCTGCATCCAGAGCAGCGTGGCCAGCAGGTCGAGGGAGGGGATTCTGCCCCTCTTCTCTGCTGAGACGCCACCTGCAGTACTGCGTCCAGCTCTGGGGTCCTCAGCACAGGAGAGAGTTCGAGCGGGTTCAGAGGAGGGCCACAAAAATGATCAGAGGGATGGAACACCTCTCCTATGAGGAAAGGCTGAGAGAGTTGGGCTTGTTCAGCCCGGAGAAGAGAAGGCTCTGGGGAGACCTTATTGCAGCCTTCCAGTACCTATAGGGGGCCTATAAGAAAGATGGGGACAAACTTTGTAGTAGGGCCTGTTGCGATAGGACAAGGGGTAGTGGTTTCAAACTAAAATACAGTAGATTTAGACTGGATATAGGGAAGAAATTTTTTAGGATGAGGGTGGTGAAACCCTGGCACAGGTTGCCCAGAGCGGTGGTAGATGCCCCATCCCTGGAAACATTGAAGGTCAGGTTGGACGGGGCTCTGAGCAGCCTGATCTAGTGGAAGATGTCCCTGCTCATTGCAGGGCGGTTGGACTAGATGCATTTAAGGGTTCTGTCCAACCCAAACTATTTTATGACTCTATGATTAAAACTGCTGGTACATCATGGAAACTCTTTTAAATTTGTGACTGGAACTAACTGAGTGTCCTGGCCTTTTGCAAGTAAAAATAGGTGTTCTTTGATGGGAAACGAAGTTACTTTTTTAACAAGAGAGAAGATTGTGGTTATGCCCTTTATGATCAGGGTTTTGAGTTCAGACGCATTTGTATCAGCTTGTCTTTCAGGTATAATACAGTCAAGTTTTGGTGAACGGTTTTGGTAATGCAGTGCTTTTTATGTTTTATTTTTGCAGCTTCAGAAATTGCTCACTATGGATCCAATAAAGAGAATTACCTCAGAACAGGCTATGCAGGATCCCTATTTCTTAGAAGATCCTCTTCCCACATCCGAGTAAGTGGTCAGTTTATTAACCTATCAGTACATCCAGAGATGCTTTAGAAATGCATGCTTTCTCTCTGCTATAAATATGTTTGTGACTATTGAGCTAAATACTTACTGTCTAACAACCAGAGAAAGCTATAACCACTAAAATGCCATTTGTGGTTTTTAAAATTAAGTAGCATTCTTATTAATCTCTTTGCTTTATGGAACTTTGATCCTATTAGTCGCAGCACTAATCTTGTTACTCACTGACAGTTTGATTATGCATGCTACAGATCTTTGTAGACAACTGCTAAGTGCCCGCAGGTCCACTTCTCTGCTCCAGAATGCCAGATGACACACTCTAATTAGTTTACATTTTTCTGTCTTAGCCTTTGTTGTAAATTCAGTGGGTGGGGGAAGTCAACTCTGTGTCTCTGTGCTGTCATCCTTAACGACTTAAATCCATTTTCTGTAGACACTCCTCTCTTTTGTTTCTGCAGGGAGATGTACAAAAGGAAGAAAATTTAGGGACAATGAATGATTTCATTAAAAATTAAGCCCCCCTCCCAAAAGACTAGCCAGAGAGCACGATTGCACACCTTTTTAGGAAGGCTATTAGTACATCCTATGTATGATTCTCTACCATTATCTAGGGAAGAATTTATAAAATATAGTATATATATTTATAAGCAATAAATCAAATGTGAAATTATTTCACTAAAAACTACTGGATTATTTAAAACAGCTCCCAACCTGTGTCTGTGATTTAATGTTGTCATGTGAATGATTTGCTTTTGCAGAAACTGCTTTTGGGACAATTTTTGGCTTTTTTCTTAACTTTAGGTTGGCATTTTAATGTGAATACACAATGAGTAATGCTAACAGGTGTACAGAGACTTTATTATAAATACATTCTACTAATTAAGGGCAGGTAGATATTAGCTTGCACTAGCAGTAGCAAATTCATGTGGACCATGAGATATGAACTGACAGATGAAACTTCTAATTATTTTTAAACTTTGTTCCAGGTGGTTTTATTAATAGTCAGTGGAGTTTCCAGGAGTGTTTTTAGTTAGAGACGGTGAATTACATGGTAGCTGGATTAAGATAGCTCTCTGTGTCCTTGCAGATATCTAACAGGTGGTGTACCTTTCCAGCCACCAGTTTGGTCACCAGTTACCAGAAACCATGAAAACTATTAGGAGTTTAAATAAGTGTATAAGAGGCAACTTAAAATTAAAAAATACATGTGAATAGGTTTACTAAGTCTAGAATATGAAGAAAGTAAGACAGGAAAAACTTTATTAGTTACAGGTATTAGGCTATGGCTCAGGCAACTTGAAACTAGCATGGGTGAAGTATGAATCTTACAGGTCTAACCCTTCTTTTCTAATACAGTGATAAATAGACTTTTTTGGGGGGCAGTGTTTTTGCAGGTTGTCAAATCCCTTACCCAAAACGAGAATTTTTAACAGAAGAAGAACCAGATGATAAAGGAGACAAAGTAAGTACTGGAAGAACAGTATCATCATGTTTCACTGGCTTTCACACTATTTTCTGTTTTCATGTGATTTCATGTACTGCTTTTGAGTTGAAATTTTTCTTTGTGTTTAAACAATTGAGAAGAACCAGCAGCAGCAGCAGGGCAACAACCATACTAATGGAACTGGTCATCCAGGGAACCAAGACAACAGTCACACACAGGGACCCCCACTGAAAAAAGTGAGAGTTGTTCCTCCTACCACTACCTCAGGTGGACTTATTATGACCTCAGACTATCAGGTATTTGTTTTATTCATATATTATGTATTTGTTTCTCATGTTTACCGTAGTGTTTCTTTAAGCTAAAAAAGTAATTTTGTAAATGTCACTGTATTAACTGGTATTTTTTGGCATCTTTTAGATGTTTTCTCAGATGCATTTAGTTGATGGCTTGCCTGTAAATTCATATGCTGATGCTCTTTAGGGTAGCAGTAAGGAAATTAGGATCAGAGATTATTACCGTTACTAATTTATTACCTTCATATTAGGGAATGCTGATTGTGGACCAGGAGCCTGTTGTGCTGCACTCTGTATCGCCTAAAAATACCATTCCTTATTTGAACAAGCCTGTAATGATAGGAAGCAAAGGATATTGCAGTAAACAAGCTGTGAAATAAGAATCTGAACAAGAGTTTTAGTTGGGCAAATGCACGGGAAAGCAGTATTTTGGATGACAAGCAGGAAGACTTGACATGATGCTGTCATAATCTCTGTTTTGAAGACCAAGGGAGATTCCAGGTTGAGTAAGCCCAATATTACACATCTGATGAGACAGGTGAGGTGGTGGCAATCAATGAGTGAGGAAGATGAGGAGGAGTGTAGGAAAAAAGCTTGAGGAAAACTTGAAAACTGTTTTAGCCTTCCTGCACTTGAGCTTGTGGTCAGATATTAGGAAATCAGAAGAGTCTGGAGCAGAAGAATATCTTGAGAGTCATCACAGGGAATGGTACCTGAATTTGTGGGTTTGGATGAGGTTAATCCTGGAGACTGGGGAGAAGAGAGTTATGGACAGAACTTTTAGTTAATGCAAGCTAAGGGATTACAAAAGAGGAGCAAGGAAGACTTCAAATTATCTGCATAGGAGCAGTTGGAGAGGTGGCAGATTTTGGAAGCCTAGGCAGTAGAAGATTTCAAGAGGGGGCATGCTGGTAGAAATAGTAGTCTGAAGGAACTATTACATACTGGTTCACATGGAATGCGTAGTACAGAAGGCCAGTTGGAAGAGAGTCTTGGATGAAATCAAAAGATGGGGAAGTCAGAAATTACTGGCAGTGTTTTCAGTTACTTAAACAATTAATACCTATATCTGAGACCCTAATATTGGAAACCCACTTAGCTATGCTTATATTCTGTAGCAAAACTTAGGGAGAGTTAAAGAATGGTGTCAGTAAAACTACTGTTGTGAACTTGCTTTTCACAGTTTGACACTGTTTCTCCATAAACACCAATGGGCTTTGAAATCTTGCATTTCAGAGTTTGTTCCTGAGAGTAACAGATATTCCCAAAGGCTGCCTGGGGGCATTACCCTCATCTGTATATAAATCTGTATACTTCCAGCATTGGCCAAAACTTGAAAGTACTGAAAAATGTAAAATAAGGTCATTTTCAGGAGCCTTATTGTGAGACCCTTCATATAGTCTCCAAATGCCTTTGTTCAGCTTATCCCAGGACATCAATAGCATACTAGTTTTCAAGTCATTCTCCTTGAACGATGTAAATTTTTAGAGCTGTTTGAAACAGTGGTCAACCTTAACTACAGTGCTGCAATGTGGGGTGCCTCTAAGCATAAACATCGTCTTTCTTTTAGTTGCATTAGGTGTCACAGAGCACTCTTACAGGAGCTTCATCCCTTTCAATTTGGCAAGCTGCAGTCGATGGCTGTTTTGGCCTTTTAGCTGTCTCTTTCTACCACTTCTGTTCTGTGTGTGTATTTTTAAGAAGGTAAATGCAGCTGTAACTCTTAATCTTCACCTCATGTTGAGTCACACATCTAAGGTGAGGTTGCATGTACTGTGTCAGGGAGCCCCATTTACATGCCCTATTTACATGCCCTTCACCTCATTTTGCTGCTGCAGCTTGGCATTTTGAACAAACTTCAGCTTCCACTTCTGTGAGCAAGAGCTGAGGTTTGCTAGTTGAGAAGTCAGAAGACTCAAATTGCCTCAGCAGGAGTTGATGTTGGTTTGTTTTCAGCTCACACTCATCAAAACTTTTGTACTCTGACATCCATCCCAGGATTACGTCTGGGGGCAGCCCTTTTCAACAAATATAATTTCAGAATACTTTTGTCTAGAGAGTGATAACTGCTACTTTGCTCTCTCAGAGGCTCTTATTGGTAACTTGACTGCTCCTGACTAATCTTTTTCCTGTCTTTCTAGGAGGCAAACCACCTGGTTTTCAAAAAAAAAAAAAAAAAAGGCTCCCCCCCCCCTTCTTGCAAGAAGGCAGTGGGTAGATTTGTTCTGATTAAGATATCTGGAAAACATGATAATCAAAGGGAGGAGACCTGAACTTGCTGGCATTGGAACAGAAGCAATTAAAAGCTGCTTATTGGTGGTTTCAGGTTCTCCCTGAAAAAAATTCCTCACATTTTTTGCTTCTGATCCTGCAACTTGAGGAGACAGCAAACAAATATTACAATACAGCCCTCTGTTTTAATCAAACACCTGTTCCTTTGTTCTTCATTTAATTTGCTCAAATTCCCCATATAAAGCTTGTGAAGGATTGCCATCTTCTGGGCAAGGCACACTAAGACAGTTTCTCCATCCACTCCGAAGTCAAATTACTCTCTGCAGAGCAAGTTGACCTTGTATCCTTTTCTGCCATGCACAAAAACAGTAGACGCATGGCACACAGACTTCCTTGCTTTCTCCTGTAAATCTGCAGTGTGACACTTCCAAAGGCAATGTGATTAAACAGGCTGGAGCAATTCCACTACTCTGAGCTTTTGCTTGTGATAACCCTCTCGGTGCTTAATGGTATTTAGAAAGGATTGGATATTTACATTTGTTCTTAATCAAAAGCCATTTGTTGCGCTGGGTTTCGTGAAGAATCTGATGATTTTTAATTGCCTCCGTCCTAAAATAAGGTCTGTCTTAGACGTCAGGATGCAGAAGGTGTTTACAACTGACATGAATGGTCAGTTTTTAAATGGTTAAACTTTTAATAGTTTCCTACGTACAGGAGCCACATTTGGGCAGAAAGAATATCCAGGGATTTTTGCTCTCTGAACTACTTCCTATACTTGTTACATGGAGAAGGGTGACCCAGAGCTGTGACAGTTCTGTTGGCAAGCGACTTAGTCCATCTCTCAGGAGTGGAGGCAAATGTCACAAAAGTTCAGTCACTGGGTTAATGGTGCCGTTCAGCAGTGCTGGTTTGTTCCCGCTGGCGTTAAGTGCTGGTCCAGCCATTTCTTCCCCTTTATACTATATACCCTTAGAGAGTTAGCTCAGTCCTGTGGGCGTATGTTAACAAGCAGAGTTTGCCTTTTCATTTCTGCCATTATCTTGGCATCCTGATGATAGCTTCCATTCTAAATGCTGAATGGCAGGAAAAAATGGAATTGTTTTTTATTATTTTATGTTGTGACTTATTAAAATAGCTTTACAGATTTTATATTTTACTTTTTCAGGATGTTGGTTCACCATAGTTTTGTATATTTAGGTCTCAGTAGCAATATCCTAGTCCTGGAATATTTACCTTAGAGAAGTTTCCAGAGCTTTACTAGAGGCAGCATTTTCTAAAAATTCTAATACATCTTGCGAGGTTGAGAGTTCAGAAGTTAGACAGCAGTCTCTAAACACTGCAAAATTTGTGCGTGTGTAAACCTTAACATAAATGTAAACCAGCACAGTAATGTACTGAAATTGTGTTAATTTAATGAAATGTTAAATGCTACTGGTCATATGCTTAGATGGAAAATCTCACGTGCAGTCCTTTTTTCCCTTTATAATGCATGATGTGTAAATAACTCACTTTTAGATTAAAAATGAAGTCGGCAATTGCTGGTTTGCTCAGAGCTTCTTGCAATGATGAATGCTCCACTCAATAAATAATTGTAGAAATGCTGGTTGAAAGGGGCCTCCGGAGGCCATCTAGCCCAATCTCCGACTTGAAGCAGGACTGTTGCTAATGCTAAATCAGGTCAGCCATGGCTTTGTTTAGCTGACTCGTATAAACCTCCGTAGATGGAGACTTCTCAGCCTCTCTGGGCAAGTTCTTCTAGTGCTATACCGTTCTCTTAGTGATATTTCTCCTCCACCCCCAATGTCCAACCTGAACCTCCCAGGCAACAATCTATGGCCATTTCCCCCTGAAATACCCGGTTCCACTGAGAAGCGTGTGGCTGTTGTCTTTAATTCCTTCAGGTATTTGTAAGGCTACTGCTAGATGACACCTTAGCCTAAATCATCCCAGCGCTCTCAGCCTTTACTCCTAGGTCACACAAAATGGTGGCAAGCATATCCTTTGTGTAGGAAGATCTCCAGCGTAATGCAGAGTGGCTCATCAGCAGTGAGATACACTGTTAGGACCTCCACCCCAACGTACCTTCTTGGTAGGGGAAGGGAGCAAGCGGAGAAGACTGCTGCCGTGAGCGGTGGTAGCCTTGTGTAACGTGCAGGGGTACTGTAGCCATCTGGAGGGTTGGCTGGAGGTTTGACTATGATGGGTGTAGATTGACAGGAGGTAATTAGGGTGGCTAACTGAAGGGTGGTAACTTTCACTTTCTAATGTGGTATTCCTGATGGTCATACCTGCACCTGCTGTAGTCAGAGTAAGTGAAAAGAAGCCTGGAGGTGCAGCTGCTTTGAGACTGTGTGTGCTTGGTACCTCTTGAAGAAATAAATCAGTAGGTGAAACTGCCTTGCGGTGTACCTGTTACAAAAGATTGCATTTCCTCTGCTTTTACCCCTCTGCAGCGTTCCAACCCCCATGCTGCCTACCCCAACCCCGGACCAAGCACATCACAGCCACAGAGCAGCATGGGATATTCAACTACCTCCCAGCAGCCGCCACAGTACTCGCATCAGACACATCGGTACTGAGCTGCATCCCAATAACGTCAATGCACTGTTGCTAATGCTGCAGGACCGGCCGTGCAGCTGCCTGCCTGGAACCTGGCTTGGGCCACGAGAATGTACTGTAAAACCACACCTCCAACCTGTCCGATCGCCACGATCCACACCCTTCCACAGAGCGGAGTAGTGGCTCCCCAATTGTACCTGTTTTGGGGGTTAGACTTGAAAAGAAAGTGCTAGCACAGTTTGTGTTGTGGATATGCTACTTCCATAGTTTACTTGACATGGTTCAGACTGACCGATGCATTTTTTTTCAGTGACAGTCTGTAGCAGTTGAAGCTGTGAAATGTGCTAGGGGCAAGCATTTTTGTTGTCGTATGTGGTGAATTCTCTTGATGTAACAACTTTATCTGACCAATAGTACACGACATCTTTGAACTGGTACTTGAAGCATACAGTATATGTTACCATGGCAAAAAAGCAAACTAACCATGACTCCGATTAAGACAATTTTGATAGACGTTTATTTTTAGTGACTTTTGTGGGTTGGTTCATTTTCCACCTGGATCAATGTTTTATGACCGACACGATTGCTACAATGAGATTTTTTTTAAGAACATGAAAACGTCTGCATTTTTTTTCCAGCAATTACAAATGTCCCAAAGATTAATTTCCAACATAAGTTTTTGGTTTTGTTTTTAAATCTATGACTTGACTGGTATTAAAGCTGCTATTTGATAGTAAAATAAGTATGTTGTCATTGATATAAACATGTTTGGTTCAGCAAACAAACTAAAATGATTGTCATAGACAGTGTTTTATTTTTTTTTCCTGTTGGTGTTAATGATTTGTGAGCATGCTTTGGGATTAAAAAAGCATGAATGATATTTCCTAAAAAGGTGCGGCATCCATTCAGATACTTTGTCCTGATTTTTGAGAACCGGCTTGGTGTAGTGGATTTAAAATTTTGTTCAGTTAATTATTTTCTTTAAATGTTCGCACGTTGTTTAGGGGTGCCATTCCTACAGCAGAGGATCAAGGTGTTAGGAGAGCCTTAGAATTTATGAGGAAAAACTTACATACAATGTACTGTATCAAACTATTTTACATGAATGACACAAGTATTCTGAATTAAAAAAAAAAATCAAACATTGTTAAAACAAGGTGTTATGTAATAAATTTATTTTTCATAAATCTGCATATGACCTTTGCCTGTATTCCTTTTTATCAGTGACAACACCCCACTCCCCCATCATACATCTATATCAGTTTGTGTCCTGAGAAACAGTATCTGACGGGAATTTTTTTTTGCAAGTGGGCAGGCTTCCATTAACTGCTGAGATGGATTTTTTTTTTTTTAGCAGAAAAAAATACAGTGCCTTCGTAAAATGCCATTACCTCTGTTGTGTACATGTAGCTGATCAGCTGGAGAAACACTGAACGTGGGTTTATTACTAGCTATGTTTTATAGATCAGACAGCTCCTTTTCATCTACAAAATCTAGAGATGTTGCTGTCTGAACAGTTCTAAGGTTTCTGTAGCTCATTCTTATCTTGGTATCCAGTACCACTCCATGATTTTATGACATAAATATATGCAATACATGCAGGATTTTTTTTCTGCGAGTGCTTCATGTCGCATGAATATCAACTAATACGATCCATTCAGATGCACTGAGATGCTGAGGGGGGGGCAAAAGAATAACTAAATCAGTAGCCAGCCCCAAATGGGAAACCATGTTTGAGGTGAAGATGACATTATCTGAGTGGAGTAGAGACTTAAAACTAAAGAAAAAACCGAGTGCAGTTTATGCTGCTTTAGTAATACTGTGTGATACTCTCTTCTTTTGGCTTAAGTGTTGTCAAAATCTGGCTTTCCTGAGTTTCTAGAATAAAATACATAGGTGGGAGTGCCTTAAACTTTTTGATTTGTTTTTCAAATTAAAGCCTTTTTTTTTTTTTTATCCTTTCCTTAATTTATATATAGGCTTTGAACTTGCCTGTTTGTCTCTCTAGACTCTCTTACCAGGTGCTGAAATGGCAACAAGAGTAACTTTGGCTAAAGTACCATTGGCCTAGATTTTTTGCTTCTTTATTGATGCATATTCATATTAATGCATAATAGTTAATATTATTCAGATTAATGCAAACCTTGTTTGATACCAGTATGTTGTAGCATCTCCGATGCGTTGTTTAAAAGTAGCAGGCTGACTGTAATTTCACTTTTGCAAAGAGAAATGCGTCCAACTGACAAAAAGGACTCTTGTCATTAGTTTGCACTTGAATTTAACCTTCCTATTAAAAAGGTATTTGAGATGAAAATGCAACTTATCAACTAATTATAATGAAACTAAATTACGCTCTACATTTAGTTCTAAATAGTCTGCTACTCACAGTAATTTAATTCATTCTTACTCAGGTTTTAGTAGACATATTGCAGATTGCCTCAACAAACTGAGATCCTTCAGGGAGGTCAGATCATAGTATTTGACTTGTTCTGATGTCTCAGTGAGGAGGGATGTCTTGGAGGAGGAATTAGGTTTCTTTCTCTAGAACTGCGGAAAGAAAAGTTTTTTCAGTGCTTGGTATAACCTCTGATACCTTCAAAATGGGGTATATTTCTGTTGCAGATAATGTTAATCTTGTCATATTCATGACAATTATAAATGATCTTCTGCATCAAATAAGTTTTGTTTTGGTTCTGGTTTTGTTTTTGTTTTTTAATGCTGGCTTTACGGCTACTGAGGGCTCAGCTTTTGTTACTAGATTCAAGAACTTGAAAGCTTTTCATTTTTCACCAGCAATTATCTGGACCAATCTGAGTGTATTTCAAATAGGTGGAGTCTGGAAGCCTGTCTTTGTTGCTCTGATTAAAGAACAAATTGTTTTTCTAGAGTAGGCTTATGTTGAAAATGGGCTACAATCTTAACTTGATCATGAAGATAAATGCTTTTGCACTTTCACCTTGTACTCCCAGCAAGCCTGGCTCGCGGCAGCTCTGAATTTATTGTACCTGATAAGAACCCAGCTTCTTTAAGAAGAAAGTAATAACTTTGGCAGTGATTCCTTTTTGAAGAGGGTTTCAGCATTAATGGAGGGGAGGAGCAGTCTGAGGCAGGAAACAGGAGACGGGTTGGTTCTGTCCTGTCATCTCCTGTGTGTATTTATAAATTGGAAAACAGTCAATGAACTCACTGAATTGCCTGTGGCAGTGCCCGAGCAATGCCCAGCTGAGGGGAAGGCCAGTGTTCTGGTTTTCCTTCACCTTCCTTTTCCCTTCATTCTGAAGCCACTGCTGGGCAGAGTCTCTTCTGGGTCTGGGGTGATTCATCTGTGGGTGGTAAACTCTTCGGGCAGCTAGGGCAGTAGGCCTGAGCAGGAGGGGAGCGAGCAAATGCGTCTCCAGATTCCTTTTTACTTCGTGTAATGCTTAATTTTTATGGCGTTTGTTTCCATGCTTTGCTTTCTCAGGGGAGGTACTTCATGCAGGTGGGAGGTATGTGCCATTGCCTTTTCAAGCAGTATCGCAGTCCTTGGCCTCTTGTTTGTGCTAGATGGGCTCCTCCAAAAGAAAAGAGCAAGTTCCAATGTGTTTCTTTGCTGAAGGCCATCAGCAGCCCAAGTCCTGAGTATCTCGTCAGCTACTGTGTCCATGGTAGCTTTGCACAAAGCTTTCTCCACAACATGGAGAGCACGTTTCTCTGAGACTAATCGTTAGGATATTACCATTTGTGGTCATTAGGGTGTTATTTTATAGGAAGACGCATCAACTCAACTCTCCTTTGCCAACTGAAACAAGACAACAACAGCAAAGCATGAGTGGAGCGTGAGTGAAGCGTGCAGGAGTTAGCCATGTCATATGACATGGCCTTAAATTCTGTCAAAAAGGATCTTGGAAGCTGTTCCTATTGTTTTCACCTTCCTGTATGTCTCTTGCCTGTTCAGACCCCAGCAGAGGTGGCAGTCAGTGAGAACAAGGGTTGGACTCAGTTGCAAGCAAAGTTTTTATGTGAAGAAATAACTTGTGCTGTTCCCCAGTGTCCATCAATTTCTTTCTAAAATTGCTCTTTGAACAACAAGCAGCTCCTGTTGTATCTCTCCCAAGCCCATCCTGGCTTCACTAAAAGGCAAGCTGTGGTCTCTGCCTTTCATATACAGTGGCTGATGATGGTTTTATGGGCACGGTTAGGCAGTTTGACTGCCACTGAGTGGACTAATGGTGGTGGGATGGAGCCTGCAGGATGTCCTGTTGGTTATTGTGCATCAGAAAGGAAAGACATGGATTATTTCCTGGAGCCAGCAGTGAAGTTGCAGACCTGCCATTTGGAGTAAATGTTATTGCCGTTGTAAGTTGAGCCTATTTTCTGCAGAAAGGCTGAATAGTGTGGTGCTCCCTATATGTTATTTTAGTTATACCCCTGAATAGAACAGCCCTTTTTTGTTGGGTACCGCAGCCATCTCAGCATCTTCCTCTAGGCTAAGTGGTGACGGTGCTTCTGGATGCCAGTTCTGAGACAGTTTAATAGCCAGCGTCCCTTGAGACCAAGGTAGATGAGCTTAATTCAGTGTAATTTGCTTGTCAGAGCTATGGATTAAGAACACTTTGTGAGGCAGTCTGTCAGCCATCTGAATGATGGGATGTACAAACTGTGCTCTAGCGGTAGGAGAGGTAGAGAAAAAGGTGCTCACCTTTGGAAAGCAAAACAGAAACAAAGCTGCTTCTTCTACCAGGACTCTTGCGATACGTTCCTCTCCTTGAGAATTTTAAGCAGCCTTTATCTTGGCTATCAGTGATGGCAGAAGGTAGCTATCTCCAGAGGACTGGTTTTAGTTAAAGGGATCCTGTGCTGTAGAGCTTGGCACCAGCCCTGATGTTAATGAAGCCATTGCCCTGGGGTGACACATGCCAGCTCCAACCCAGGATGGGAATCTGGACAAGCTCCATCACTGCTCTGAAAGCTCCCACATCACAAGATACTGAAAAGCACTTTTCAGCCTGCCAGGATTAGGGTGTCTTTCCTTGGCTCTCACACTGAGTTTAACTATCCTTTTTCATTTCTGGTCCTACTTAGGTGGGCTGGGTACTCCACCTGAGTCAGGGGAGGTGGAGAAAAAGGGTTAGTGCAGGAGTGCTGGTTATTTAAGCAGCGCAGCACATCTTGGCACATAACTCCATGCCTGCAGAAACACCAAGGATAGACTGTACAGCATGTGCTTTCAGGAAATGTTTCCATTTCCTCAGCCTGGGCTGTGGGAAAGCTGCCGTGTGCTCAGAGCAAGCCTGTGAAGAGTGGCAGCCTCTTGCCACCCCACCAGCTACGTAAGGAATGCAACCAGCTGACAGAGGAAGGGCGGGGGATGAGGTAGGGATTTGTTTAAGGAGAGCGCCTATGGGAGTGCTGAGATTAGACTTGAAAAGCCCTGAGAGCAGATGCTTGTGGAAGGCCCCATTATGCCTTTCCCAAAGGCACTCTATGAGAAGTCACAGAGGTGTTGTCTTACCCTGGGAGGTGTAAATAGCATTCCCATCTTTAATGGGAGCTCACTCCTTCTCTGAGTCACTGTGCCAAAGTCTCCATGTCCTACATTCGTGTTTCCAATTTATGCAGGGTCGCCTTCCTGGCTGGTATTCCCGCAAGATGCTGGCGGCGTGTGCATGGAGCTATTCTTCTCAATCAACTTCTAAACTTAAAATTCTTTTGCAGTTTATGGTGTTTCTCAAATATACGTAGGGACCTGTAAGGCTTCCTACACTAGCCAAGCTCTGCCTCAGTGAGTTCTCCCATTAACAGGGGTAGGGAAGACAATAGAATAAATTGGCATGCTTAATATCTGCTTCAGCCATGTGCTCCTCTAGATCAGAATATGGAGATACCCAGCAAGCTGTGGAGAAGGATTCTTTGGGGATAAATTCTGCATTTGGGTGCCAGGAACGGCCACCGTGGTGGCTGTGTGCTTGAGGTGTCCTCGCCTCAGCGCAGAAAGCTCATTCCAAGCTTGGGCACTCTGATGTCCTCTGGGTGCAGGCTTCATGCTTTGCCCTGGCTCTCTGCCCCATCTTGCCTTCAGAAGGTCAGGAAAAGGTGAGACGAATATGATGTCCCAGCCCAGGAACTTAGAAATCCTTATATAAGCTCCTAATATATGTTCCTTTACCACCAGCTGTGCAGGTATGTAAGATATCCATGCCATTTATTTGCATGCCGGCCAAAGCCTGCTGGTTTGAAATCCCCCCAGTTGCCTCGGAGGCTTTGCTAGGAGAGCCCCGCAGAGACTTCTGATGCAGGGCAGCCTGTGGCTTCTGAGTGACGGGCAGTCGGCGCCTGGGGCTGCTGAGCAGCTGCTTGATAGGATCCCATCCAGCCCTTGCTCCGTGGGTGAGGAGGTGAGGCTGTCATTTGTAATCACATGCTCCTCTGACTCCCTGGGATGCACAGGTGTTGCTGGTCAGGTCTGAGGGGAGGAGGAGGAAAGGTCGCAGTGGCAGATGGCGATATGCTGGTGAGTCCTCCTGGCTGATCTGCACCCCCGGGGTCAGCGGGATGGCGATGCCTCGAAGTGCTGCGGGGACCCACTCTCAGAAGGGCCAATCTCCCAGAAAACCTCCTCTCCCCCAGGTGAAAAGCTGAAGAGCACATGGACACCCAAAGACAGATCAAATTGCCCAAAGGGTGACTAAAGCGGGAGACCACCTGATGGCGTACAGCTCCCTCACGGAGCACTTGGTTGTGTTGCTTGAAGTTAAGTGTTTGCTGGGAGCTGCAATCCCCTTCTCGGCCACCCCAGGGATTTATTGCGGTGCCCTTGCCTGATGAGTGCAGCACCCCAAATGTGCAGACAGTGAGATGCAGTCACTGGGGAAACTGGTGACACAGGTGCCAAACCGCTGCTCTGACAAACAGCGAGCTGGGTTGTGTTTACGCGAGATGGACGATTTTGGTGAAGAGGTTACAGAATGGGAGATGGCTCTAAGAGTGATTTTAGCTTCCACCAGGAGAGAAGACGGTGAAAATGGACCAACATAAAACACAAGCATGAAAATTTGTTTGTCATATTTGTCCATTTGGATTTTTTAACAGAAATGTAAAAGTATGGAATCCACTTCACTCAGAACCAGAAGAAGCGGTATCCCAGAGGTTTGTGTTTTAATGAAGTCACCCATGCAGCAACATGCAAAGGAACGGGGAGAATCCACACTGGAATCTGGCTTTGGAAGACAGGAGTGGGTATAACGTGTCATAAACCCGCAGCCTGAACAAAAAGGCCGTGAAAGGGGGAGCTCCCACCCCAGTTTGTTTTCAGCAGGTTGCACGTGCATGTCTACGGGCAGCGGCTGATCCCGCTGTGTACGGCCCGGGGTGCTGCAGCCAGAATTGCTGCCTATGGGCTGCGGCGTGTTTGAGGGGGGTCCTGAAGAGTGCAGAGGAACAGGCAGGAGAAGGGGTGGTGCAGCTCTTGCTTCCACCGCGGTCTTTCGCAGAATGTTGCAAAACAGGGCAGGAAAGCCCCTTTTGGGGACAGAGGATGCTAGGTATAATATACAGGTGTCACCACTGTTATCAAATTTACAGTTTGTTTCTTAATTAAAGGCATTCCCAGGGAAAAAAAGTTAAACATCCACACTGAAAACCATTTTCACTGGCTGGAAGCCTAATTAATTGATTGTAAAAATTATTTTCCCTGAGAGAGGCAACTTAAATAGTAGTTGTTAAATAAGGTAGTTTATGCTCTTTGAGGTTACAAATACACCTGTCGTTCCTTAGCAATACTTGTGTAATCCTTAACAATGCTGGGATTTAAAATACTGATTATGCTAATTATTTATAAGATTTTAATTAATATACAAGAGCAGTTCAGAACAAAATCCTGTGCATGAGCAAAGATCCAGCAATGCTCCAGTGAATGTGCCTGTTCCTGAAGGGTTACTAATCTCTGTGTGGTGATGGATCAGGGCAGATTACTGTATATATGTATATATTTTTTTCTGCTTCTTTGTATTTCAGTGAATCTTTTTATCTGAAAATATTTCAAACTTTGGGTCTACTGAAAATCATAGAAAATGGGAGCAGTTAGCAAAAGAGGATTTCTGCAGAGATTTTGGGCATTTTTCAGCAGGCTGAGCAACAAACTTAAAAACATCAGCCCTCTTCTCTGGTTGCAGGAGCGATGCCAGAGGCCACTGACGGTTCCCCTCAAGTTGCGTACGTGGACAGAAGTGCACAAAAAGAGAGGTGGTTTTGCATCACTTTCCCTGCAGAAAACCAACACCTGCAGGAGAGATTCTGCACACCCCCGGCGAAGTGGTGGGAAGAGACTTTGTGCCTTCACCTCAGCAACCTCGGGCTGAAGCTCAGCCAGTGACCTTACGGCATCAATGGTGTGGAGTCAGCAGGTGCAGTTTGGCATCAGGATCCCCAAATAAACCATCGCTGAACCCCCTCAGGCTTCCAACTCAGACAGGGTGATGCAAGAGGGGGAAAAAAAATCTACCAAAAATCCAAGACCTGGCAAACCACAAGGCAGGGAATGAAATACGTGGATCTGATGTGGACTGTGAAAATACCAAAGATGAGTCCATGGTAAGAGAAGTGAAAAGGAGTGACAGAATAAAAAGTAACTAGAGAAAAAGGCAAACCAGCGGTCTGGAGGTGCTCTGGAGGTGCATGAGTCCGAGGCTGCTGCAGAGCGGGCGAGGAGGTGGCGTGTTTTGGGGCTGGGCAGCACCAGGACCCACTGCTCCCCACTGTGCCGGGGGCTGAGCATGCAGCCAAGTCCCCTCCGCATCCCCAAATGGCATCAATGTTTCCCAGTCTTGGCCCCCACCCCCTCCACCCCAAATCAAGCTCAAATATCTCAGGAAGACAAAAATTGCCTCTCTCACAGCTGCTGATTTGTGGGGGCAAAGCTGGTGCCTGGTAGGGGCACGTCGGTAAGTGACCCCAGGGAGGGCATTTCCGAGGCAGATGTCGGGGACTGGCGGTGACTCGCTGCAGTATGGTACCTCGCCATTTAATTCTGCACTGCATGAAAGAGAATCCAATATGAGCCAATGTAGCTCAAACTCCATCTTCAGCTCTTAACGTTCAAGCTTCACACAGAGGATGTTATTTCTAATAAATATTTTAGGCAGTAAAGCTTCCTTCAGAGAGGGCTGCTGCATTCCCGTCGCGTGCCTTCTTGCTGGGAGAAGCCCACGTTAGCTACTTCGAGTATTCAAACGCTTGATATATAGTATCTGTTCTATGGAAAAATGCCTCAGGGTGAAATGTGTTTAATAGAGAGAGGCTAATATGTGAGTGATTTATCTCATTTTGATAAGTTCATGCCTGCTATTCAATAACCCCATGAGCTACACTTAACTGTATTCAATAAAGATGATCTAAAGGAGATGTTCGTGCAGGTGAAGGATTCAAGAACTGGAGGAAAGGATGTTATAAATAAGTGGGCTTGAAGTAAACAGGGAGCTCAGGCAGAACCCTTCACCCAGATAAATGTCTTGAGCATCATTAAACCA
The DNA here is from genome assembly GCA_013401275.1 of Pandion haliaetus. NCBI lineage: Eukaryota > Metazoa > Chordata > Aves > Accipitriformes > Pandionidae > Pandion > Pandion haliaetus. Next base: position 94,060 of record VYZV01021275.1, on the reverse strand, counting down.
GTACAAATGGCTCTGTGAGCTGTGGAGATTTCTTCCTCTGAAAGGAAAAAGCTGTGAGAGAGACTTTCATCAGGGAGAAAATGCCACCTTACGCTCCGGCTGTGACCTGAATCCCGCAGCAGTCTTAAGCGAGATGTCATCTTGGGCAGCATCCCTGGCAGAGCGTGCCAGATCATCTTGAAATAAGGCGGTGTTACGAAGGGCACAGGAAGGTGGGTTTACAAGCAGCCAGAGGAAAGCGGTGTGACAGCCCAGGGCTTGATTCTCCACTTGCTCTAGAAAGCCTTTAGACACGTACCTGGGTGCTGGGTGCACAAAGCGCTTCTTTACAGACAATGCCGCGTGAAAACGATACGGCAGCATGACAAGGAAATATGGTGTCTAAATAGCTGTTCAGGGCTGTAATTGCCCAGTTTGAATGTAAAACTAAAGTAAATAGCACTGGCAGCTGAGTCACCCAATTGCAGACCTGAAGCACTTCAAAGTTAGGTCTAAAAATACCTTGTGTGCTTCTAAGGTACTGGCTGTGTGGAGGAGGAAAGGGCACCGAAAAAAAAGGCGTCACAGCATTGACAGCAACTGCGCAAAGGACTTTGGGATAAGGTGTGAGCATTGCTCCCAGCCCAGCGCTAGCGGCTGGCACGGCTGCGCAGCAATCCGGCACCAGCGGCTCACCGCAGGCAGCCAGAGGTGCCGGCCTGGGCCAGGTACGGGCTCGCAGCCTCCACACCAACAGGCAAGTGCGACAGCCTGCCCCATGAAGCCAGAAAGCTTTATGGAATGACATTATTTTAAACCCATAGCGTCCTACTTCAGGCTTTGTGTGCGCCAGCCTACTGTGCTGCACTGCTTCACTGACATGAGGGCACCCAGCAGCTCAGAGGCGTCACCATGAAATGCATCCATGATAACCTCCTCCAGCTCGCTCAGCACCAGGATTTGCGGTGCCATGCCATCCATACCTGCGGGGAAGCCCCTCAGAGACGCTTTTCCTCCCCGATGCTCATCGTAACGCTTCGGAGAGCCACAGCGTGCCTGCAGCTGGGCTGCCACATGATGCTCTGCTCCCCTTGCCCTCGGCAAGGAGAAAGGGCAGGGGTGGGTGCAGGAATAGTCGAAGGTATAGAGCAGTTGCAGTATCGGGAAAAAAGATAGGGGGTTTTCAGCCCAGTCGAAGGAAGAGGTGATAGAGGAGGCCTGGGGACGGCAAATCAGCCCTGACCGTTCACTGCCTCTTCCCAGCCAACACCTTGGAGGCATGGAGCAAAAGCAGGAGGCAGCAGCTTCAAAACAGAGAGGTAATTTCATGCAGCGTGTCGTTACACAACGGAGCTCTGCCGCGGGAGGCTCTCAGTGCTGGCCGCAGCTTCAACACGTGTCAGGAAAAAACCATGAAAGGAAAATTGTTTAAACACTATTGCCTGCAGAGGCATAAACTCTGGCCCAGGAGGCCCCTTGGGTCCCCAGAGGTGGGGAGGAGAGGTTGAGGAGGTGCTGCAATGGGTTCGGCCTGTCCTCACTCTCCTCCCATGGCATCTGCTGCTGGTAGGGGCAAGCTGTGGGTTCGGATGGACATTTGGTCTGACCAAGGGCGACCGCTCCTCTACAATATGCAGTCTCATGGGGTCGGGGGCAGCTGTCCCTGACCCACCATGTGAAGGTCACCCTGTGGCTGCAGCCTGGCAAGCCCACGTGCAGAGAAATGCGCTGTGCTCATCCCCCCCCGCCGAGTCCTGCAGCACGGCAGCTCACCCAGCACAGCTGGAGGCTTTTGCATTTGCGCATTCATCGCCCTGACGGTCAAAGCCCAGAATCTTCCAAAAGTGAAAAATCAGCACCGGAGCAAAGTGAAGGAGAAGAGACACCGAGTTGGCAGCGTTAGAGGAGAGGGCGAGAGACAAAGGGTCCAGAGCCCCTGGGGCTCCTGCTGCTGCTGCGACCACGGCTCCTGCTGCCAGCACCACCAAGGCCATGGGCATCACTGGAGGGAGCAGGGAGGGGCTGGGGAGCTGTAGCAAGAGTTGGCAGAGGTGGAAAGGAGAGCAGATGGAGGAGAGGACAAACGTGAGCCACGGGAGTACCCCAACCTGTGCGACCCACCGTGATACAGGTAGTACCGGCTCCTGTTCCTTCCTTCTCTCCCCAGTATTTATTTCACTGGAATAAACAAACCAGCTCTTCTCAGCCCCTGCAGAGGTCCCACTGTTTCTAGTGCCCACAGCCCTCTCAAAGACCCAGCAGCCAGTGCTGGAAGTCATACTGAGGAAGTTATAGGTCTTGTTTCTATTCCGATGCATCACCGCCACAGATGGGGCTGGCACCAAAAGCCCGCGCTGAGGCACAGCCAGATGCTCAGCTTGTCTGGGATGGAGCTGGTGATGACTGGAGCACTGGAAGGGATTTTCCAGAGCACGTGGCACAAAGCTAACAGGTTTTGTTTTTCCTGCTGCTTTCAGAAGGGACTTTCCTTGGCAATGAGCTCATCTGTTTGTAAGGCTCAGCAAGGGCACCCCACACCGCCCTCTCCAGACAGTCCAACAGGCCGAGCAGCTCAGCGAGAACCCCAATATACTCAAGTCAGTGGGGTCAAAGTGGAGGCACAGTTTGGAGGGACACATTAAAGCACTGCAGCTAAACCCAAAGGAACAAGTCTGTCTGAGCCCTGAGCCCAGGACAACCTCCAGGGGTTTCTTTAGGTCATTTTTGTGCCTTTCCAAATGTTTTGGAAAGTACATTTTTTCCAGCTGATTCAGACAAAGACTAGTGTCGATGTTTTTCCAAAAGCTTTCCAAATAGGTTTTTGAGCAAGGCTGTACAGGCCAGGAGGGGGAATAAGGGTGCGCAAGGGCCCTGGAGGGCAGAAAACTTCTCTTCTGGGTTGCATTTGTTTCTCAGTCTTTCCAGAAAGTAGCTCATTGAGAGCGTGTTTTTTCCCTTTGGTTGTCATTCTTTTTGGTTGTTGAAATGTTTATAGCTGCCATTTTGTGTAAAACACCCTCCTAACATTTGTCCCATCTGCCTTTTCACTCAAGATCCACACAAATACTACATATTGTATCAAGCACTGATCTACCCTCGATGAACTCCCTCCTTTGGGTACTTTGCAGTTCTCTCTAGCGTCTCTGTTTGCTATCTTGCTTGCACACACTGTGACTATTTTGCACCCCATTTGCCCTCAGCAGCGGTAACCTGGTTGCCTGCACCAGCACCGGTGCAGTACAAAGGGAGGCAAAAATCTGGGGTAATATGAAAGACACAGTAAAAATGGCAAATCTCTCCCTCTCTCTCAACGGATCTGAATAAACCGACCCTTATAAATATGCAGAGTAATAAAACCCTTAATGCAGTGTGATTAAAAAGTTATGGTTCCCCCAGCAACCCGAACTCGGCTGCATCGCGCGCGCCAAGGGTCTGAGATGACTGGCTTTGCTCTTAAATTTATGCCTTCATCTGCCTCAGTGCGATGCAGCTGGGTTAGGGTTGCCATGGGAATGGGAGGTCAGGTTTTGCACCGATGTGAACATGGAGGAACTAGCCGGTCTCCTGCCCTGGCACCTCCATTTCAAACCCCTTTCTTCGTCTTTCCTGCAGCACTTACACTTCCTAAAAATGTGCCTTCTCCCTTTTCCCTGTACGCCCTTACTGGGGGCACAAGCCCCTTTCAGATGAGGGCTCAGCAAATCATTTGTATAAAATATATTTGATGAACGTCCTGAATATTTTCGTACTTCCAAAATCTGCAGGTGATCCCATGCCCTCTACTTGTTTGCTGAGGGTGATTTGTGAATCTAGTCCCCAAACAGCAATGGTCCCTAAGGCAGTCAATCATGAGCAGGTACAACAAAATATCCAGTTTGGGTTTTGCAGGGGAGCTTTGTGAGTAAAGCAGGTAAGGAACCTTGTGGAGAGCAGCAAACCCAAAGCGAGAATAAGGTATGAATTCTGCAAGAGTAATTAGCCTTTAGGAGGTCTCACCCAGGATATACGAGCTCTCTGTCACATTGGGATTTTAATCAAGACAGAGTGTCTTTCTCACAGATTCACTCCTGCTCGGGCACAAATTGCCAGCTCCTGGCGGCGGTTTTATGGTCGGTGTTATATAGGAGGTCAGAGCGGCTGACAGTAATGGCCCCCCTGGCCTTCCAATTTATGACTCTATGAATTTTAAACTGTTCATTCACTTGTAACATTTGTAATTTATACCGAACAAAATGTCACCCAGTCAGTGACCAGAAGTGATGCCACGTGGCTCCTGCCACGACCCGAAGCAGCCGGCGCTGGGAGAAGCAGTTTGCCACCGATGGCTCCTGGCGTGCCGCGAGCAGCTCCCATCACTGCAGCCCATTAAAAGACCACTTTGGAGGAGCTGGTCATACAAAGAAATTGTAACGGTCCAAATGCTCCTTCCAGGTAGGACAGGGACCTCCTGTGACATCTGTGCACTGGGAGCGTGGACAGGACACGGAAGGTGAACAATGCTTGGTGATTTTCACAAATACCTTTACAGGTATTTTTCCTCCCTCTCCATCACCACCATCCCTAGCAGTAGGTATCCTTCTTGCTCTTCTGTTAAGCTTTTTTTTCCCTGTACTTTCCATGTTAAATTACAACTTCAGTAGGAAATGTCTACCTCTGCTTGCTGTACCACAACTAGCCATTCAATTCCATAATCTGTTTTATTTTCAGCTGTTGCATCTATAGGTAACAGTACTCAGAGACTGTTACTCCAGAATAACAAATAAATTCTCAGATTCTTTTTTTTCCCCCCATTTTCCATACAATTTGAATGTGATTATAGAGATGTGCCCTATTAAACCAAATAGGCGAGGGGCTAAATGAGAGGTCCTGTTTAAACTCCACCCGAAGGGCAGGTGGGGAACAGTAGCTGGCAAGGGTCCTTTCTTCTGCGGGACACATGTTGCGGTGAATGCTGGTGTTGTACTCAGCAGGACTGGGAGCGTGGAGAATTCCTTGCAAGTGAGAATCCAGGATTTACAGACACCTATCTCCTGCTTTCTGCCTTGATTTTGTGGTGATTAATGGGTCTCTGGGTCCAGGGATTTCGTCTAGAGAGCAGCACGGCTGGTGTGCTAGGGCTGACCATGTGCAGTTGCTCCTGGTAGCACTAGAGGGAAGATTCCTGAGCAGTTTGGAAGGGATTGTTCCCAACCCATTCCCTGCGTCAGTGGGAAGTCAGGAGCTAGGCTGCTTTTCCTAGCCTGTAAATTCATGCCATTACATGAGAACTGCAGCTTTCATTTTTGCAAAAAGGGAAATACTTAGAGGAAATTTGTAAATAGAACAGCTCACATATACTGGGATATCCTTTGAAATTCATTAGCTTTATTGCTGATTCATTGAGCAAGGTCAGGAACCTTCTCACTGTCAGGATGTCGCCCAACAAAATGAACAGCATTGGAGCACTCAGCCACTCTTCAGGGTGGGACTGCGAAGGGATGAGCACGGCCAAAATACAAACCTGGCTTCAAGTGCATTTGGCATTTCCCCTTCACTGCTGCTGATCGCGAGTCACTTCAAGGTGATTTAATCCTGGGGTAAAATTCTCAGACGAGGACTGGGCATGGGAGCAGCCCGTGAAGTCCGGCACCAGCCAGCGGCACTGCTGGGAAGCAGAAGCCAGCCCTGGATAACTCCTGGGTCCCATCTCAGAGGATGAGCACCTGACCGTTAGTGTATTTAATTAGCTGTCACGTTAGCTGAGCTGCGGGAGATGTGGCTGGGAGGCGGGAAGCGGAGAGGAGCTCTGTCGAGGGGCAGTACCTCTGCCATGAGCGGCAAAGGGGATGCGCCCCGGGGTGTGTGAGGCCCCGGCACCCGCGTGTGCCCCCGGACTGCTGGTGAGCACTACTCTCACACCACCTTGCTGGGTGCTGCTGGTGTTAACTGGACACAAATAGTCTAGCTTAAAAGCGATCAGTCAAGCACTTGTGAGGTTTATGAAAAGCACAAAGTGTGCAGAGTAAAACCGGGATAGCTTGGTTGTTTAAATTAATGTGGCCAGTCTCACTGTGAATTCTTTTTAATCTAGTTTGGCTTTTCTCACTGAATACTTACCATGCAGTGAGGCCTGCCCTGAGCTCTGTGAACAACATGGCCGCCTGAGCGGAGGGAAGCTCCTGCGTTCCTCTTCTAAGACTGATCTACAGACATAGCAGAAATTGCTCCATGAAGGTTCCCCACTTATCAGACTGATGATGAAAACCAGAATCGGCCTCTGCACAAGACTGGTCTGGGACTGCCACGCTGGAGGCTCTGGGCATGCCTCATCAGAGCATGTTGGCAGCCCTGTCTTTTGGGCAAGGGGCCCTAGGCAGGACCAGCTTCTCTCCCGGCTGGATGCTGCAGGAGGAGAGCTGCTTCCCCAGACAGCTGGGAGCTGCAGCGCTTTCTGGCTGGGCAGTCAGGTCTCCCATGGATCAACATGGGCATGTCCCAGCAGGCCAGCGCTGACCCGGCCTTCTGTACGTTTTCTGCAGCTCTAAGGATTGCTTTGGCAACTCAGGTCGACAAGTTCTTCCCTGAGCAGACATCAGGTGGAGATCTACAAGGTCTACCGTGGTGATCATGAGGCAGTAGAGCCGGGCTGCAAGCTGGGACTGCAGGCATGGAAGCTCGTTCAGCTCTTGCCCTCCCTACTCTCCAGCAGCAGCCCCCCTTGCTGTAAGACCAAGCTCTACCAGACAGAGCGGCTCTGCCGGGAGGCGATATATGGAATTTGTAAGAGTTTAGACAAAGTGGTGAAGGCAATGCCTCCAGTCTTAGCGCTGAGTCCTGCCAAGTTAGTGCTCGCCTGTCTGATGGGCAAACAGACCTGTGCTGCTCACAACCCCAGCATCCTTCTTCTGGAGGAGGGACTGCATGCCCCAGCACAGCCACAGCCAAGGCAAAGGAATATTTTTGGATTTGGTGTGCAAAGAACCGGCTGGGAGCTCTGCCTCACTGATTCCAGTCCTCAGCAGCGGCGGGCAATTGCCTCCTCCGATTTCATTCACAAACTGAACAACCTTGTCACCAACCTTCCTGCCCTTGTTTTCCTCCGCTAGTGGTTATACCCTCTTCTAATTTCCAGCCCACCCCATTTTAGACCCCCTCATTCTCGCGATGGTTTTGTTGGCATGTTTTCTGCCTGCCCCCCTGCCTACTCCTGCAGGCAGGCGAGATGCCACCTCTTTGCTCGGCATTTCCAAGCACCCACTGGAGCAGCAAATGCTGGAGAGTTTGGAGAGGAGCACCCACATGTAGCACGGGATCGCACCATAAGTGGGAGATGATTCCCTGTGGATTTTCTGGGGGACCTGTAGCCCTGTCCTGAGCACTGGGTGCCAGTGGAAAAGGTTGGCCCTGGTGGGCGCAGAGGTCTGGCAGAGAAAAGAAGGCGGCGAGATCTCAAGATCCCTCATCTCAGGAGGGTGATGTCTTTTCTGTGGGTTTATCCCAGGAGGTTGTCAGTGGGTCAAGGAAAGGCCGCTACACCCAAAGGAGAATTTCAGGTATTCCAGTATGCTGTGATACAAAAAAGGGCTGCAATCATTTCCAACCAAACTATTTTAAATATTATTTTCTGTAAAGCCAGTTTCTAATTGCCCCACAGAAGAAAAAATGAATTTTGTGACAAAACCAGCCTTCCTCTTCCAAGGGAAGGAACATTTTTCCCAAGGTCTGAAGTGCACACTCACACCTTTTGAACCACGTTTCTTGAACTTCAACAAAAGAAGTGGAAAAACAGATCAACCAAAAAAATATGTACCAGTGCGGGTATCTTGCATTATCACTTCTGACTGTTTCGAACAATGACACCATGCTCCTCGGTGTTCATTTCTGGAAGAGATTTGAATTCAGGGACAAGGTGTGAGACATTCTGAAGTCTTCATTAAAGTGCTGAGCTGGTTCTCACTCCTCCTCCTCTTCCCATCACACCTTTTTTTTTCTTCTCTCCAAGCCTTGTCGCAGGAGGTTAAGGACCAGAATTACATCAGCTGCCTTTTTCTTCCAGTCCACATCAATCTCCCGAGCTGCAGACATTGTTTTTACCAAGACGGTTTGAAGCTGGAAAGGGCCTGAACTTGGCCAAGTTCAGAAGTTTCTGTGACAGCCTGAAGTGTCCAACACAGGGCGGCCACCTCTGCTCCCCAGCGCTTGCAGCAAATACTTACAGCCATGGAAAAGTTTGCTTGAGCTTGCTGTTGCCTGCTTGGCTCAGCGCGGTGTGCATGGCCTCCCAAGCCGTGAGGGAGAGGGCAGAGGGAAGGAGAGCAGCCTGCTATGAGAGGCTGTGGTGGAAAACCCTCAGTAGTATCTCTGCTGGGCAAGGGTTTGGGGCTGGCAGGCCTTTGGGGGGGAGGGAGAAGGGCAACAGGGACTCAGGAGATGCTAGAGGAAGTCAACAGGTAGGTACCAAGCGAGAAAGTCTCTTGCTAGGGTAAAGCCTGCGGGCTGGTCTCCAGCGAGAGGGATGGGAGCAGGGAAGCACTCAAGGAAGGGAGAGGGTGGAGCCGGTCTCTGGTAGGTTTGGTCTCCCCCATGTTCCCATCCCGAGGGAACCTGTGTCAGTGGGTCGCAGTGTGCAGCAGGTCCTGGACAATGAGAGATGAGGCAGCGATGATGTTGCAGCCCTCCAGTTTAACACCGAGTGCTGGCAGCGGAGGGAAGGATCCCTTCTCTCAGCTCTCAGAGGGTGTCACATCAAAGCATGACGTGGAGATTGCTGCTGGTAGGAAGTTTGCTCAGGGTGATGAAGACAAACTCAGAGATTTCTTCCAGGGGCTTCACATGACCCTGCAGCTCCTGCAAGATGTAATGGGAGTGGCAGCAGGCCACAGACACCAGGACATCACCCACAGCACTCCACAACTCATCTCTTACACCTTAAAAAAGAACAATGAAGGAAAACAGCAAACAGGGCTGGCCAGGGCAGCAGGACAGGTGGAAATAACCAGCAGTGACAGTGTGGCCTCAGCTTTCTCTTTCCCTGAGGTAAGGGTGAGACAAGTCTAATCTCTCCTGAGAGAGCCATCAGCTACAAGTATTCCCCAAGCATTTTAGCTGTCAAAAGCAGTGACTCCTCAGGAAAGGTAAGTAGCTCAGTATTCATTGACTTGTCAGTCAAGGGAGATCTTTGCACCAGTTCTCCAGTGCTGCTCCACATACCTCGCTTCTGCACGAGCAGGAACAGAGCAGCTCCAGGATGGGTCCAGGAACAACTACTCTCCAGGCAGGACATCAGATGGGACGTCTAGAACAGCAGGAGAGTGACTGGCAGTTTCCTCTGGCTCTTTCTCAAGGCAGGACAAGGGAACAGGAACAGTAAGTATATTTTGCCAAAAAACAGGATTCTAGGCAGGATCCTTCAAAGACTCAAAGAGAAGCAGCTTACCAGGACACTCCCATGTCCTTTGCAGAACGTGCTGTTAATCTGTTCCATTCATCAGGTTGCACTCCAAATGGTTGCCATCTGTCTGCAGCAGTCTCACTATGTCACGAGAATTTTCTCCTTCATTATGCTTGAACAAATCAGGAGAGGAAAGGCTTGGACTTGCCTTCCCTTTATGGCCAGGAAGTCAGAGTTGTGAGAACTTGTCCTCCAGAGCTAAAAGCCATCATCTCGCTAGAGTAAATGGCTGAGTGAGCAGCCTACCAGAAAGTTTCTCAAAAGGTAGGATCACCCTGTTCCTCTAGTAAGCACCTGCCTAGGTCAGAACTCCTTTATGTTAGACACTTTACAAAAGCACAGTTGCTCTTCCAAAATGCTGATGGTTCTTCTAGGCAAGAAAAAGTGATGGAAGGAAAAAGCCCTCCATCAGAAACAGCGTTTCCAGACTTCCTTAGAGGTATGCCAGTACTACTGCAGCCAGTGCACTGGCTTTCCTTGGCTCCTCGGGGGAGCTCCTGGGGCAGATCGCAAGTCCTGCCCCTCCCAGGTTATCTCAGGAGCCAGTAATGAAGTGGTCTCAAGTGGTTTGAGTGAATTTCCTTCCTTTCTGGAAGGAAAAACTAACAACTGTCCCCTCATTAGACAGTAGAGACTTGTTCAAAAGAAGGACACAGGACATCAGGATTTATTAGTCCCACGGCTCACACAATTCTTTGATTTAGGGGACTAGAAAAAAATCTTCTTGGCACTCCATGACCTGGCTGGATCAGCTTACAAATCTTTATCTCATACTGCCTTCACATTTGTATTCCATTTCCATCACGAGCTGAGGAAATCCACATTTTTTTAAAATTCAGTAAAATATATTCATTGTGATGCCACAGAGTAAGAGCTTGTAGCAGATGACATGTAACATCATCTTCTGCTTTCTTCTTGTATTTTTTTTTTTGTTTCTTTGTAGGCTTCCTTCTGAAAAAAAAAGAAGAAACAAAACCAAACCACCCTAAACTTCCTTGTGTTAAGTGCTGTATGAATACCAAACAGCTGGTCCCTATGTTAAGGTGTTTGCAGTCAGCGTACATGAGAAGCGACAACACATGGATGTGTTCAAGGGGCTCGCGGAAGAGCCAGGAGGATGTGGACCATGGCTTGGGCTGTCTGGGAGCTGACAGCCACGCCACGTTTCTTTCTCAGAATCACATCGTTTTCCAAACCCTGGAGAGGACTAGCCCAGAGCAGCATCCTTCAGTGAGAGGCAGCAGAGCCTGCTTTGGTCAGGCAGTGTGTTGTCTTTTTACAGAAAGTTGAATCATTTTGATGGAGGAAATGAAGGTGACTGACCCTTTGGTGCGGGCAGGCAGAGCACTCATGTAAAGCCCCAGCATCATCTCCCTCTGGCAAAGAGGGAGAAGGAGGACCTCCCCAACACCCACACAGATAAAAAAATCTAAAATTCAACATCCATTGCCTTTTGACATTGAACTCCTTGTTAGATGTAGATTAATTTCCAGTGATGCTTTGAGCCCAAAGAAATTAATTTTCTTTCAATGAAAATATTTTCATTTTAACTTCCAGAGGAATATCCATTGAAACTAGCTCTTTTCCACCAATAAATAGGGTGGGGTGACAAATTTCTACCCAGTAATAAAAGGGAACGAGAAGTTAATACTTCCTCACCAAGCTGTAGTGTTCAAATCGAATTCTCCTTCCCAGCTGTGCCCTTGGCCCAGTTAAGGAATGATGGGAGCTGCTCAATAGTCTGTCAGCTGCACCGGGGCTCTGGTGACCCCGGCCTTCATCTTATCTCCATGAGGAAACAGTCAGCTCTGCACTTGCTCAAGAGCCATGGGATGGACAGGTACTTAAATCCATCCTCACCTCATCTGCCACTGCCACCCTGGTCCAGGTTCTCCTTTATTGTCATGGTCAGACTTCATTGATAGACTTCAGGGCTGTTCTCAGGAAAAACAGTGTACTTCCTTCGGGGAGTGAAACAGCTGCTTTGTCAAGCTTTGAAATTTGACGGTTGTTTGATTGCCTGAAGCTCCCCTAAAATACGGAGGAGGATGCTGGGAGGAGTATTTAGGCCGTTCTCAGTATCCATCGAAAGCTCCATGGAGCCGATCAGGAGAATCACTTCTAAAGCTCACTTGTGATCCAAACCAAAACAATAGCGGATGCATGCTTTGCAACTGCCAAGCATCCAACTTAGTCAAGCTAACATCTACTTTAAGAGGAGTAAAATTGTCCTCTAGAGCCAGAGACTGCCTTGACTACAAGGGCAGAGCAGGCAACTTGCTCACTGGCAGATCCTTGCAGGGGAACACCCAGATGCCACAATCCTCCACCACCCTGCACACACCAGCACACTCAGTGTCCCTGCATATGTACACGTAGCCCAGCTGTGCTTTCAACTCATCCTTTTGTGCACCTGCAGCTTTCACACAGAATACACCAAAGTTACGTGTCCGCAGGGGTGCACAATCAGACCCAAACACACTCTCCAACCCTCTGAAGACACCATGCTGTGCCTGTGGAAGGCCACTGGTGTCCTTCCAGATTAGCTGAGCTCTCCAGGGTGGTTTTCCTTGCCTCCATTCTCCTGATTTCCCGTGGGAGAGGACATTCTTCTAAATGAAGCTGTTTGAGCCTTTCACAGCCCCAAACTGTGGCTGTGATCTGGATAATAGCTAGGTCCATGTCTCCCGTGGACAGTGCCAGCTTCTCTTGATACTGTCTGTTTGGAGAGACGCGTAAAGATACAAAGTGCTCTATGTCCCCAGAGAAACATCAAGAGATGCTGTTCACTACCTATGGTGGCCACGGAGCCCAGTGAGTAGGGTAGGCTCATGTTGAGGAGCAGGTCACAAGCTTTTGTAGTAACAGAACAACGGCCGTGTATGGAGGAGCCATCATCTGCTTGGAGCTCATGTTCGCTTGTTTAGCTGTAACAGCAGTTGTCTAACAACCAAGTGACCATCGCCATCATTGTCTGAGCTTTAGCTTCGCTTTGTGCAACTGTGCGTAACATCTAGTGTTGTCCGACGTGATGTATTTCCATTGCTGGCAGGAACACCAAGTGGTTTACTTTGTGCTGAGTGGACGCCCTATGACCCTATTGTGCCATACAGCTATTTTACTCTACATATGCGCAGGGTGTTTGTCTCCATAGCAAAGGCAATGCAGAATTGGTCCGTAAAAGAGAGTTCAGGTCAGTGATAGCAAAGTTTTTTATTTAAATGTGCTTGTAGACAAGGACAAACTAAGAAGACTCTTTGGAGTCCTTTAATTAACATCATTATGTCATCTATAAGACTGCAGCAGATAAGTACTGTCCCAAGTCTTCTCAGCATTGCAGCCTCAGAGCACTGTAGTTTTGCTTTAGTTAAGAAAAAGCTGTCTTTCTAGGGTTGCTGTCTGTTAATAAGGCTTCTGCTACTGCACAAAATTGGGTGATCTAATTATGCATGCCTTTTGTTGGAAAGTTTATGTAACTAGCAAGTCAGAGTTTCTTTTCAGAGTGTTTGAATGGTATCTCTTCCAGAGGTCAAGGGAGGAAACTTGAGATAATAGAGAAAAAAATAAATCAGCATCAGCTGCTTTCAAGTGCATCCAGGGGTTACAGTAGCTTGAGCATGATTTGGGAACGGAGGAATTTCTCAATAGCCTGAAACTGATGTAGTAAAAGAGGCAAAGATACAGGAGGGAGCTTATGAATAGAAACAATAGGTGCTACAGTGGCTGCTGATAACATCTTTGCAGAATTAGGACTTTATTCTTCCTGGTGCTCAAAGCTGTTTTTTGCTGGAGAAGCTGTTCTGTGTATTTATTCACTTAAGGTTACAGCCTTGCTGATGGACGGGGCTTTCTGGTATCCCTCTAGCTGCATCAAGAAGTATAACATACCATGTAGCCTCTTTCTTTATCTAACATAGGGGTAAACACGTGAGTGCTTTTCAGTTGCGGATGCAGTGTTCAAACTAAGATCTGGGAGGGAATTTCACAGCCATCAGCCAGCCTGTGGAAACCAAAGCAGTAAAACTTACCCAGGCACTCAGAGCCTGTAAGTCTCTGAGCAGCGTGTTATCCAAGGGAATTTATTCACATTTACCAGGGAGGTGTCAGTCAGGAAATTTATTGTGTCTTTTAAAACCAGCCTTTTCAAAACACAGCTATTCCTCTCTACTGACTGTGCAGAGAACCGGGGTGCAGTCGGATGGTGCTGCAGGAGCTCACCGTCGCTCTGCTCCCTTTCTGCCTCATCTCCACTGTCCTGTCCTCCCCCAGGATGGTTGTCTCCATCCTTCTCTTCCAGAGCTCCCCTGTGCCCTCTAACCCCACTGGGTCAGCAGGAGAACATTGCCTGCTTGCTTTGCCTGTGAACACTGACTTTAGAGCCTGGAAAACAGGGTGAGCCGAGGCCTGGATGTCTGACCCATTTCACACTGTCATTTTCAGCCAAAGTGACCTAGAGATTTCAGCCTGAGGTGTTAGCCAAAACCGACCCATGTTTATTCAACTGGGTTAATTCTCCTCCCAAGTGAAGCTTTACAGCCATAGCCCATTGATATTATTTGGGCTGCTTCATGCTATCAGATGAAAACAAGACCTTCAGAAGCTCTGCTGTGCTGATGGTGGCATTTGCTGGAGGGAGAAGGATGGAAATAAGGCAACATTTAAATGGACATCTGAGCTGCAAGTATGCAGCAAACCTTATGAGCTTCACAAATTCTTTTCTGTGATCAATTACAAGAAAAGTATATAACAGCAATGTATTTTGTTATCTTGTCCAGAGACCAGAGGAAAGCTGGTTTGTAGATAGTTAAGGTGGTCCTCATTTCCAGTCTGACTCCTAAATGCTCTCCTCAGCATTTGTCTTTTTACCTCTGACTCCAGTCCTAAGGTCTATAAACCAGCTGCATGCGGGGAAAGCAGAGAATGACACCCCGACGGCAGGATGGTGCCTTCAGCCCTTTCTTCTGAGGTATGTCCTAGGTAGGAGAGTCTAAGCAAACAGACGCATTGTGTTGCAGGGCTGAGATTAAAACTGCATTTATGCTTTGCTGGCAATTTAGTTTGCAGTCTTCTAACAGAAACCTGACCTTATCTCTTGGTGGGTAAATGGCGCTTTGTCTTACCAGCAGTGTCTGTGTTTATTCTTGAGGTGGCTCAGAGGGGCCTGACAACGTGAGGGCGAGGTGCTAATCTGCAGGTATCACAAACGCTTAACAAAGAGAGGAGAGATGTGAGGCAGCCTTCATCCTGAGATGTGGTCGGGCCCCTAAGGACTCACAAAATATCTGGAAAAGGCTATTCTTAGGGCTGGTATCTCTTAATGCCGAGTTCTGCGGGAAACCTGTCCTCAGCAAGCAGAAGCAACATCTTTCCCAGCTTCTCTTCTCCTCTGCAGACTAGTAGCTGAAATGCCTCCCACTGTTAACAGCAAACCTGAAGTATCACCCCATCTAATCACATCACGCCATGTTCTCAGTCATGCTCCTGCAAGTCAGCAGCCCTGTGAAGCAAGGTCCTCCGAAAACTCAGAAATGTGCATGGTGCCGTTCTGGGGGTCAGTCGGTGTTCCACCGAGAGCTCGTGTCTCATCCTAGAGCTGCAATCTGCGTTCACACAGGAGATGGAAGTCACAGCTTGCTGGTCGCTGGAAGGAGACTGCATGTGGCCAGTCATGCAAAGATGAAAGTAAAGACAGTAATTATTCTGCAACTGGTGTTTAATGTGTTGTTCATACAGGTTCCGTGATGTCTTCTGGGGTTCCCTGCTGCTGAGGAGCTCTTTGCTAAGTGAGGAAAGCTGGGCAATAGCTAGAATATAAGGGCTGCCAAAACAGACCTTGCTGCTCAAAGACACCTCATACCTACACGGCTGCCACACGTGCCACAAAGCCCTGAAAATTACAGACACCATTTCTTGAAGAAACCAAAGTAAAAGTTCTGTTTCAGGATATGGTAGACGTACACTAAAGCGTATTATATTTATGAAATTACTTTAAGATGTAAATATTAATAATAAAAAGGAAAAAAAAGATCACATAGACGACGCTTCTTACTGCTGTTACATTGCAATGAGATAGGGCCTGGGTAACACTTCTGCTAGATTTACTCCTGACCAGTCACACAATTACTGACAGTGGTTACAGATTTCTTTAAGAAAAAAATCAGACAGAAAAGCAAGCTTTTTCTGTTACAAGATTTTTTTAAGCACTCTCACAAAGCACAGTCTTGTAGCAGTTTCTCTCTTTTGTGCAGTTGAACTTCTCATCTTGGCAGAACAAGACAGCAATGCATTTTGAAAAAAAAAATCAACCAAAGAATTGCTCTGAAAATATGGCTTTTTCTCTTTTGTATTTTTATTTAAAACTATATATGATGATGTATCCACCAAAGCATTTGGAGAATTTTATAATAGTGATTAACTAGGAACTATCTTCTAATTATATCACCTCTATATTTAACATCATTAGGGTCACATTAGCTTTACAAAACCTTACCAAATTGTTTTTGAAAAATAAATCCAAATTCACAAATGCTGTATCAATTTGACTGCCTAGTCTAAGTTCATTCCATTTAAATAAATTATCAGATCACAAGCCTTAATTGACCTGGTGTTCAATTAAATATAGCTAATGATTGGTATGAAAAGGGTAGATCATTCACACGCCTGTTTCTGTTTTACCAACTGCAGCAGAGTCTACCATGGTGGCCTCCCAGGAGCCCTGTTCCTTTTGATATATAGTACCGGAGTTAGAAAAAATTTTATCTGCTTAACTGAAGCTACATTTAAGAGTACAACCCATTAGCTACCAGTTTGGGTCAGTTCTCCATGAAGCAGATGTGTGGGCTAGCCTGCATGGCTTCTTCTTTCTCATCATACTAAGGTGAGAAGAAAGACATGGGATATAAGGCAGTGGAGTTTGGGCTATAGTATAATGTGGGTTTATAAACAGTAAAATCAGATTTTAGGTTAAAACAGAGACTCTTAGAATCACAGAATGGTTTGGGTTGGAAGGGACCTTAAAGATCATCTAGTTCCAACCCCCCCCTGCCACGGGCAGGGACATCTTCCACTAGACCAGGTTGCTCAAAGCCCCATCCAACCTGGCCTTGAACATTTCCAGGGATGGGGCATCCACAGCCTCTCTGGGAAACCTCTTCCAGTGCCTCACCACCCTCACAGTGAAGAACTTCTTCCTTATATCCAATCTAAATCTACCCTCTTTCAGTTTAAAGCCATTACCCCTTGTCGTGTCTTCAAAAAGGAAGCAGTGTATTTCCACGGCACAAGAAAATTTTGAGGCACTGAATATTACTTCTCTAGAGAAAAAGTATATCCCAGCTGAGGAAAAGAAACAAGCATACTGGAACACAGAAGAGGAAAAGCTTAACCATTTAAATATAACACTCCAGAGGCCACACTGAGTACTGATACAATCCAGAAGTACAGGAATAATCAGGGAGCCAAGTACAGTGTCATGGATCCTGAGCAATTGCACATGGTCTGTGAATAATAGCTCTGCAGCAGAGTGGAGCGCTCCCCCTTCCTCAGGAGGCCCGTGGTGACACTAAATAATGTTTCTGGAAGGAGTCATTGATGGGAAAACTCAGCAAGACCAATATCACAAATCAAAATAAATTTAAAAAAACCCAAATAAACCCCTCGGATTTCACAAATCTGAATCCCATGTGGATTTGACCAGTATTGTAATTAGAAGCAGACCTCAGCCTTTAGCCTAAAGAAACAGCAAATCCATCTGCTTCGAATCCTGCCTGCGTGATTCGGCACAGTGATTCTCTGTGCACACCCCCATCCCTCCTTAGAGGTAAGAGATGATGCATATCTTGCCTGGGAAAGCAGTAAAGTGCAAATTCTTTAGCAGCGAAATGGCCTATTGTTGGGCAAGGGTACACTTTTCCAGTCCGTTTGGGGCTGACACAGATTATACTCTTAGCTGAGCCTCAGACTGCTTTGGGTAAAGCCCATCCATTTAATCCAAATCATCTTCAGACAGTTTTATCAGGAAAAAGATCAGAGATCTGGAACAGAAAAGTGCATTTTCAAACAATAAATTGCAGGTCTCTGTTTTGCTTGCTAAAGCTATTTATATCGTTACGTGAAAGATGGCATACAACAGGTTTGAGTCATTGCTGAACAGCTGAACTATAAAAATTACTAATCTACAGACTAATTGCACTGAGGGTTTATTATGCCAAATTGTATTAGACATGTGGGGTTTATTTGTTGCCTGATAGGAACAAGGATGATTTTTCCTGGCACTGCCCACTCATACCTTGTACTTGCCGCCACTAGGGACTTAAAAAATAGCTGCAGTAATAAAATTTTAAATATTCTTACTGTAATCTCTTGCTTGAGGGGCTAATGCTGCTAAATACGGAAGGCTTTGTAAAGTGTTGTGTGTAATGAAAGATGAGCTACAAGAACAGAATTGAAGGAACAATGCCATTATCACAAATTGCAAACTTCTTCAGAGCGATGTTTGGCAGTAAATTACAGGCTGTCGGCGACTTCCTTTCTGCAGCTGTGAGATGTTTACTATTGAAACATGCAACCTTAAATTAGAGGGCAGAGAGAAAGTTGGGAAATGCATGGAAAATGCATGCACATCATAAGGGCATAGGGGATTGCTCTCCTGTCCCCAACAGCTGTCCTTTCCTCGCTCAAATTCCTCTTTAATTCACTTCTTCTGCAAAGGATTTAGGTGCTAATCTGCCAATGAAAACTTTTTTTTTTTTTTACATATTCATAATTACACTTTTTTCCTAAAGCAACCTGGGCATCCTCTTCCCAGGGGGTACTGTATCTCTCAGAGAGTTATTCTTCCATTTCATTCACCAATATCCTCTCCAGCCTGCCTGTAGCCTGGGTTTTTTTTTTCCTTGCTGGACCTTCAGAGGCACTGAATTCCCACCGGAGCTACTGATATTGAGTGAGACTTGCAGGTAGCAGCTCTAGAAATTTAGTGGATTATCTCGATGCTTATAGGAGGAAATGCTGGCATTTCATCTCCTAAATTAATCCATTTCAGCAGAGATCCGGAAATTTCTGAGGAAATGTTGGAAGTGCTGAAATAACCGGGGAAAAGCAACTCCAAGTACTCAGTAGTAGAGGGAGTATCCCGAGGAGCATGGGGTAGTTTCAGCAAGGCCGTACCTCCATCTAGATGCTCAAATCCCTTTGAAACTCCAGGTCACTGGCCTCATTTCTTGGTGATGTTGCACCTGCTTTAAATTGCTCTCCTCAGGCAAAATGACCATAAAACCAGCGTAGTTAAGAGCTGGGACTGCCTCTGTGGGCAAGAAACCGGTATAATGGATCCTACACGCCCAATATCAGCTGGGGCTTTCTTCTGCTGAGACTGTCTCTGTAGAGTGTTACAGCCCCTTTGCCACAGTGCACAAACAAAGATGCTGGGGATGATCTCACATTTTTCGGGACCTCATTCCGTCATACTCAGAAAAGCAGGGAGAGCACATTAAAACACATAGCATAGAGCTGCTAGGAGTTGGTGGGAATTATCTGCATGCACTGCAGAGTCATGTAAAAGAGTAATGTTTCTTACAGGAATTAGAAATCCTTTATACTAGGGTGGTTATGTAGGGCCTCAGTGAAGCTGCTACTCCAGCTGAGTGGCTGTAATGGATGCTCTGTGACTGCTGAGCACCTCTTTCCCGCTCTTACTCACATTGCTCTGGGAGAATGGTGAGAATGTTAGTGCCTTCAGGTGTCTGGTGTGCACAGCTGCTAACAGAGAGAGAGAAACCAGAAATTGTGTCAGTCCCCAAAGCATCAGGGATTTATTGAACGTGTTAAGCTCAAAATCTTGTTATGGACAAAAAGGAAACACACTTCATACGTAAAGCTAAGATTCTGCTGTTAGCATAATTGAAATCTAAATGGTCTAATCAACGAATTCTTATTAATCCAGACCTAATTATTATAGGAAAAGAAAGAAAAAAGCGCAAATACTACTACTATAGAAAAAGTTTCAATAATAACAATACAGCTAAAATTGTTATACCCAGTCCTAGTGTCTGGTCCTTTTCCCAGTGTTTTGCAACCCCTTCTACTGCCCTTCTGGGTGCTCAGATAGATGACTTCAGACTGACAGGATGGGTGAGTGGTGGTGGTGGGGCATCAGCACCCCTGAGTCCCTTGTCAGGTTGATGGTTTCTTCCTCCTCCCTATAGGACCCAAATGGGATCATTTCTGTAAGTTTGCTCATCTGGTTCACACCTTGATTTGCCACTCTGCATTGCAACCAAATTTACATATATGGCACCTTTTACTTATGTTAGATACTTGCCCTCTGCTCTGTTTGCTACCCCTGAAACATGTTTTGTCCAGCTCCTAGGTCTTCATTTATTTAATTAACCTTTGGTGAGTTGTTTACAGCCCTGGGATCCGCCATATCAGCCTCTGCCCTTTTTCTTATCATCCCATGCCTGTACACCGTGTCCTGTGTCCCGACGTTCAAGGGCCGTCCTATCTTGCCCAGCCTGCCTTCCTCTCCACCACCTCGTTGTGTTAGGCATGAAGGTTTCATTCTGCATGGAAGAACTATTTGTTGCTACCGTCAATGCAAACATTAAGGTTATAGCATGCAAAAATAAGCAAAAGGAAAACAAATCAAGCATAGCCACCTGGTCATTAGAAAAAAAAAAATGCAGATACAGTTAACCAGGCTTAAAACAAAGCTCTAGGCAGGTTAAGACAAGTTCAGACAAAAAAGCCTGATGGACCTCAGTCCTGAGACCTTGAAAACTCAGCACTGCATGTAATGGCCCCTTAGGAGCAGTGGCAGTGCTGTAGTTATGGGGCTATGGATGCTGGTACTTGAAATGTTTAGGCCTCTCAGGAAAGTTTAGCGCTTGTTGACCTCTCCCCAGCAAAAGCTGACCATCAGGACCAATTAGGTGCACAAACAGCTGTATCCCACATAGATATATAATAACAGCCAGCTAACAATAACATCTTAATAAGGAAGAATCCCATGGTTAGACACTGAAGAACCTGGAAAATCTTTCTAAGATAAAAATGTGCTAGGAATATATAAAAAAAAACCCCAAAGAGGAAGCAATAAGAAGTAGACTAATCATTCAATGCTGAAGGTGTAGAAATGACAAGGGAAAAAAAAAGGCAGATTTTTTTTACTAACAGAAAAAGTAGTTAAGGAGCACAAATGAGAAAAGGTTATTATCTTCTCATCCACTGATTTGCATTTCTGAAGCAGCTAGTTCAAATGTTTCACCTTTGGATGTAGGAGTGAGGACAGCACCACTGGAGATCTTGAAGTGGAAATACAAGTGCCCAGGAGGTCTAGACACCAGCAGAACAGTTAATAAAGAAGTAAAGGTCTCTAGCACAGTCTCAGAGAGCTCAGGTCAGACTAGCTCTTCTGCAACGTGTACAGAAATGGCAGCAAAGGAGGTGAGAAAAATTCTGATCCAAATACAGCATTTAAAAATTCATGGAATCTTCAGCAGTGGCTGAGAACAGACGTTATGCAGGTACAAAAAGGCTTCTGGGAAACTCTGGGAACTTGTGTTAGAGCTTAGAGTATGATCTTTTATTCAAGTTACTTGCGGAAACCTGTCTCAGAAAACCCAACACTCAGAGGAGCTGGCTGAAACACAAATATTTCCTCTTCTCAGCTGGTCATGTAATTCTTGGTGACACAAGAGGTTAAGCTTCGCGAGCGTTGTGTTGGCAAAGCAGAAATTACCAATCGCCCCAGGTTTCGGGAGTTGGCAGTCAGCTGCGCTGCGCCTGAGAGCTGGACTTTCTCCCTAATACTTCATGCTGGGAACGTTGGAAATATTTTTGGGCAAAGCTGGGTAAGCGCACCTTGTGCTTCTGCCCATGGTGACCTGTGGCACAGCTGGGTCATGTCCGTGGGCTGGGAAGGGAAGCTCTATTCAGCCCCTTCTGAAGGATGCTGGCAGTAAGAGGGGACTTGGGCGGCGGGGAGGGAGGCACTCGGCTGAAGGCAAAAATAAGTATTGAAAGGGAAGGCAATTATGAAGCTAAACCGGTAGAAGTGATCTGGGCCCGTGTTGTGCTGTCTTGGAAAAATTTCAAAGCCTTTTTAAGCGATTGGCATGAAGCTTTCTGCTGGCTATAAAAATGCCTTTTGAGAATCATCTCCCATTTGTACTTTTACAATTCATGCTTTTAATAGGAATATTGTACCCGTTGAAAGTGCAGGCTTTCTTGACAGCCTGAGAGAATGGAGTTCAGACTAGGCAACATCAGTAGGTGCCTTGGCTTTATTCCTGCCCTGTGTATCAATTCTGCCTCAAAGAGAAGTGTCTTGGGGTGAAAAAGCAGGTCTGTTTGTAAGGCTGTTCCCATCCTTTGCCTTGCTGCTGACCAGGTATGAAATGAATCTGGGTTGTTGTAGTGGCTCTGATCCTGATATCTGTTCAGAGGGAGCTGCCTATGGCCCATAAGTGAATTTCACACTGATACAGTAAGGTTATATGACTATTGCTCCTGGCTGGGTTGAAGACAGCAGCCGTGACCACAAGGCAGGAGGCATTCTCCCTGGGAAAGGACTTGTGTGTATAGTACACTTTACACAAGTTTCTGCTCCGCTGAAGCGGATGGGAGTTCAGCATGTACGTAAGAGCTCCTCTGAATAATGATGGATTTCAGTGAGTAGTTCAGTACTTCTGAGAACAGGATTCTAGCCATGGAAGTCTACAAGCTTCATCCTCTATTTCTTTCTTGATGCTCTGCACCACTTTGAATTTGGAAAGTTGTCTTCATGAGTCACCACTAGAACTATCGACGTCTTCGAGCTGAGGAACCAAGTCATGCTCCAGCACCCTCTGGGCTGGCAGCACCACATGAGGACAGGGTGTCGACCCGACTCCTGAGACAGATGAAAATACATCAGAGTAGGCCTGAGGCTGCTCTGCTCAACCTCAGCGATCTTTGTAGGTAGCTGGGCTCCTTCTGTACTCAATGGAGAAAGAGTAGGACAGTTAAGACCCCTGCTCTGGCTCAGTTGCAGGAGATGCTGTTGTTTCTCCATTCACAATAGCAAGACTCTAACCAGTCATGCTAACTGAGTTGCCTAAAATTGTGGTGTGAGCATCCCTCCTGTGCTCCTAGATGTGCTCTTGTGCCAAGCCCAGCTTGAATAATCTGGACCTCTATATTCCATTAGCAGTCCTTTAAGCTCTTCAATCTTCTCTTTTGAATGTAATGTGTTTTTTATACTGCAAACATGAGTGTGTAATTCAATGCATATGTTTTGGGAGTGGGGAGTCTATGAGAATGCCAAGCAAATCAATAAAGGTTTAGCACATCGTTATTCATGGTTGCGATGCCATGAGGCATTTATGTATGCCCTTTAAGAGGGATGAAAAAAAAAAAAGAGGAAAACTGTTATATATGTGTAGTAAAATTTGATTCAAGAGGAGGAGTTTGCATCTGAATTGCATGAAGTCTATTAAAATTTTGGTCGTCTTTAGACTAATAGGATTATGCCATTCCCAAACTGATTGTTTCCAAGCAACGATGCAGATCCTAGTATGTGTTTGCTTATCTCTTTAGTTTCCTGCTAAACCAGAGAAGCTTCCAAAGATAACTGCAAAACTGATGATATCAGGTGTTACACATAATTTCAAGACATTGTTTTGAAAAGATGGTCCATTTATCCTTTCTTTGGAAGCTGATTTAAAGAGTGCCTCAGGGCTTACGTAAGGCAACCAGCAAGTGATTTTTTTTTTTTTTTTTAATAAAGAAAATGACCTGCACTGCCACCAGCACGGCATGCTCCAATATGTCATTTTCATTTGGACACAAACACTTTACTGTGGTTAGGGGGAATTGCTCTCTCTGCGGAACAAATCCTAAGTAGTAGCTATGAATAGCAGTGCAAGACTGCAGAAACTGTGGTTCAGCAAGGCTTTTCAAACATCCTCAAGCATCTAAGGGGCCAAATCGTCCCTGCTTTCTAATTGAAAGCTCCCTTCATGTATTATAAAAGAATGCACAGCTAAATAGCCCTGTATACTAAATAATAAATAGCCAGTTGCAAATGACATTGCTACTTTATATTCAGAACTGTCCAAATTGTGTGGAGATTTTGAAAGGTGCATTAAGAGGAGATTAGAGTATTTTCTGTCTTTCCTGGCTGCTTTTGGATTTGATGACATCATGAGATAAATATGATTCAGGAGTCAATGTTTACTATTTTGGCATTCAAAAAGGCTGCCCAAAGAGCTCTGTTGCTAAACGTCATTAATGCATTTTCTTTAGAGTAAGAAAACTATGCTTTTATACATAATTTAATATGGAGAAAGGGCTTTATAGAGTTCTCCGATGGCTACATAAAGAATATAGTGCAGCTCTGTGTACATCTGAATTTCCACAGAAGGCAACTGATCACCTCAGAAGAGAAATACATCAGCTATTTAGCGGTGCAAAGCAACAAAGCACAAAGTTAGGACTGGAAATGAAAAATACTATTATTGGTAGAAATTTTAGAAGGAATTTATTGTGGCAGAATGTAATTACCCAACTGGATGGAGTGCTGTGATTTACGTTTGTGCCCTTGTAAAATGCTTTGAGATGATTAATAACCGGCTCAATCCTTTATACTCATAACAACACTTCTGGCACAATAGCGCTGTAATGATCTGTCACTCCGGCTATTGTGTTATTGGATATATAAGATCCCCTGCATTAGGGAAGCGTGGAGTCTTGGGGCTAGTAAGCAGGCAGATACAGCTCCCTTACTATTTGCATTGCAGTATTACCAGAGATCCAATAAGGGCTCAGAGCCCTGGTGGGCTAGACACTGATCAGTACTTGAAATGAAAGATGGCTTTCCCTTTCAGAGTTCACAGTTTAATTATGTGATGGGAATCAATAGATAGATAGAGCAGAGAGGGAGGGCTGCATCACAGGAGTTGTTGCACTTCATATAATAAAACACCAGCCAGAGTCCATCATCTGTCTGCATCTCTTACAAGACCACTGTTTGATGCAAAATGAAATTATCTTGTGTACGAGTTGAAGACAGATAATTTCTTCTCATTTATACTTCAGCAGCAGCCAAAGATCTACTGAGATTGTACTGTTCATAGTTTGACTGCCCAATGAGTCGCAGTCAAGGTAAGTAAAATACAACAGAGATACCCCTGAAAACATCATGTAGGATGTGATGGTATCCACCTTAGTTTGGCTCCCTGGCTTTTTGAGGGAAGCAGGGGAGTCAGGAAAAGGCAGAGTAAGGCTTGAACATTTTCTGTTCCTTGGCTGGTTTAATGGGGATGCACAACAACTACACAGAAAAACAGTGTGAGAGAGATGATGCACACGTGAGGAAAGGGTGAGGGAGAGAGAGGCAGAGATGTAAGGAGAGCGAGTCTGAGACAAAGGCTTTGGAGGGATTTGCGAGAAGCCTATGAGCAGAGATGGAGGATGTCCCAAGGGAAATTAGCAGTGTAATGACACCCAGTGTCTGATAGTCTTTGGAGACTATTTCTTGCACTTGTTTAAGCCAACCTGGCTGCCTTGGCCCCCAGGCTGGCGCTTCCCATCCCGAACAACGGGACTTGACATTTACAAGCAAAATTACATGGTTTCTGAAAGAAGTGATATCGTGTTCAGGACTTCCACCAGGCCAGTGAAAGAAACTAATATTTGTCAGATAAAAGAACAATACGGTAGAAGAAGCAGGAAAAATTTTGCTGTAAAATTTCTATGTTTTTTTGCAAAACACCGGGGTCAGATTTGACCTCTCTGGCACTGGAAAGAGGAACCAATGATATTGAAAGAGGCACCTGGATTTACACGAGTGTCACTGAGGAAGAGTTGACTGATGTTCTCTCCCTCAGGGAGACCGCAGTGTTGCTTAACTGACCAGCTAGAACTGTCCAGAACCGGTTTTATTTTGTGCATGACTTTAGCCGATGCTTCCTCTCTTGGCTGAGTGCACACTGCTCCATTTTTGTGCTTCGCTTGTGTTGAGGCCTCCTCCCTCCTCCTCCTTCGCAAAGCTGCCAGGCTCCGAGANATTAAAAAAAAAAAAAAAAGGAAAAACAACAGGAAGAAAAACTCACAACCAATTTCACCTTGCCCTTTTCAAAGGGCATCGCAAGTTATGGAAAAACAAAGCGGAGCCCTGGCTATAAAACCCACGCAGTAAATAAACCACGTGTGTGGCCCGGCCTGTTGCCTCTCCCGGGCACACCGGGAGGTGGGCGGCCAGGACCGGGGCTTGGGGGGGG
>VYZV01021275.1:22753-45540 GCA_013401275.1 Pandion haliaetus | reverse complement strand
TGTAAACACTTACCAAATGCAAACCCTTCTTCCCTCAACAGAGTGAACTGCCTGCTATCAGATTTCTTTAAGCCACAGAATGTTATTTTTGGCAGGAACATCGGAAAGAGGATTCTTTGTTTTAAACAGTTGTTGTTTGGAAAACAAGCATATGTCTGGCATCATAATGGATTTCTAAAAGAGGAAAAAGTGATTTTATTTTCAAAATATGTAGTAAAACTGTATTTTCAGCAAAATCAAATGTTAAATGCTTTTGGAAGCTTAAATTTAATGGTGTGTCCTTACAGTTGGTTGTCAAGGTTGAAACAACAAGCACAGTTAGCCCTTAAGCTGCTAAATGCTAATCATATAGCTTGGCAAGAGTTTTCCTCAGCCAAGTTACTGGGCTCCAGAGAAGCACACATGCAGCTTGTAGTAATTTTTTGAAGTTTTTCAAAGCTAAACTTAAATGTTGAGGTTCAGGTATAAATAAATAAGGCTTCATTTTATGCTTATGGTAACTGTGNCAATAAATACAGCATAGAACAGTCCCAGTTAACCAAAGAAGTTTGTCTAGGTTCATTCAGTTATGGGGTTATGCTTAGAATGGAGAAAAATCATGTGCTTTAGCACTGAGTGGGAAACATTAGGGAGATTTAACTGTGAGGGTAGGAAATACGGGTGTTGAATCTAGGGGAATAAAACCAGTGAATTTAATTGAGGGTTATAGAATGTTACTACATTCTCTTTAAACTGTTCAACCTGATATTTTAGGACTAAAATATATGGAGGAAACCTTGAAACAAAAGCTTGTTTGAAATACAAAGCTTGAAGGATAAGTGTTTTTTCGTCAGAAGTGTATTTTTGAGTCTTCTAAATCTACTTTGAACAAAATACTAAAATAAATGTAACTGTAGGAAAGATAAGACTGTAGATATAACTAAATTCCACTGTGGATTAGTTAATTTGCATGATATTAGTAGTGCTCTATAAAATATGCCTTCTATGCTTTTTTGTTCATTTCTGCAAATGTATAATGAAGTGTTGATCCTCTTTTCTGGTTCAGAGCATGCAGGACTTGCCGATTTAAATCAAGTTCTCGTTGGATGTTAAAAGAAGAATAAACTTGGCCAAAATGGGAAGCTTGAGTATTATGTTTTTCTGTAGGCTTGAAACAACTTTTGGTGAGTCTGAATAGAAAAGAATGTGATCTGTGAACAGCTGGCCCGTAAGGATGCAGTAGCTGCAGGTACCCTGTCCTCCCCTTCCCCCTCAAACAAAGAATGTTAGTTGTGAACTCTTACGTAAGAATGGGATTTACAATAGTTTTATCCAGGAACAGATACTGATACTCTTAGGAGAAACTGAAATTCTCTTCCTTACTAATGAGTAGTCTCTGCCAGGTAGGTTCTTGGTACCTGAGAAGAGGCTTTATAAGTCACTCAACTGATCTAGTAACAGTTTTCACCTACTCTTTTTTTTTTAATACCTTTTGTTCCTAATGCACAGATACATTGCTTTAGAGCTGGTTGTGCTTGGGGTTAAAAATTATTTACTGTTGATAGCATCGTATCACTTCCAGCTGTTAAATCAGTGTTCCCCTGTTATGTAGAAAGAGATGGCAAAGAATGTAAGTTGCAAAGGGGCATGAAATCTGAAAACATCTCGTGTGTGTTCTCATGTGCTTTTGTTTGAATTCTGGCTAATGCCTTTTATTTGTTTTTTATTTCTTCAGAAGTGCATCTGGTACAAGATTTAATGTTAAACTTTTTTCTCATAAGTCTGTTTACTACTTTACAAAAAACTAGAATGTAGTAGAGAAATACTTACCAGCTGTATTGTAACTGCACAAGAACTTGAAAAGTTTAGTCTTGGTTTAGTTAGTTGTATCTTAGTTTACTGGGCTTGGTTTAAAAAAAAGTGCCATAATCCCTCTGGGGGGGAAAAAGAAGGTTGTGCTAGGAAGGTCTTGTATTAGTGGGAATAGGTATTGTGTGGGTTTCCATTGCTGGTGCAGTATCACTTTGTGTGATAGTCTGATTGGGTTTAAATTTCCCAGGAACAAGTCATAACTCTCCTTTGGGCAAGTTCATCTTTCAAAGAGCAAGAAGCTGGTAGGAGAAGAGAAGAGTTCTTCTGATTCCAGAAATCCCACTGACCTGTTGTCCAAAATCTTATGCAATATTGTGGTACTTCTTGTTATTACTCAAATGATGTTTTCCATTACTAGTTGTTAATTACCTGAATAAAAGCAGAAAAAATGACTGACCTGAAGTGATCAGATTCTGAGAGTCTGATAGAGAAGGGGTTTTGCAATTAAAATTATGATTAATTGTACAATCCAAAGTAATCTGTTTTGTGCATAAAACCAATGATCTATTTACCTGAAAAATGCAGCAAAACATTACCAGCGGAGGATTGGTGCTGGTGCATGGTTGGACTTTTTTATTCTACTTTTGTTTTGCTTTATGTTTAGGAGAGGACATTACCATTTTTGTAGCAGTAAGACTACATCTAGAAAGCTGTCTTCATCCAAGTTGTAAAATCTGAAACCTCGGTCTTTCAGTGGGCCACATGAAGGCAAAGGTCATTGTGTGGATACCAGTTACTGTGACTTTTTATTGGGAAAATGCCCTCTTCCCCATGACTACCTACTTGGTCCTGATGGTTGATTATTTGTTTATTTTTAAGCACTTGAAGATGGGCTTGTCCTAATAATAGCTGAAGTTGTCCACTTCAAAATTACAAGATTCCCTTTTAAAGTAGTAGTTTTGGTGCAGAACACTTAGTTACTTTCATGTTAAACTGATAATAGGCTACTCCTAAATATAAGCCTTTCTCAAGGGCAGGGCATCTCTGTATTATTGTCATTCTTGAAAATGAGGTAGGTGGAAGGTTTTGTTCCCTTTTGTTTCTTCTGTGTATGCCAGCAGCATGGCTAAATCTCACTTTCTTGGAGTCTTGACTTCAAAAAAAGAAAAAAAAAAAATGACATGAAGGATATCGTTAGTTGACTAGTGAAACTTAAGCATTTTTAAATGCCTAAAATTTACAACTTTACATTTCCATTGGTGTGAATGTCCCAAACATGTAAGGGTAACAAAATTAAAACCTACTGAGTATCTGCAATTCTGAGATCTGAGCTTGGATCTTCCATGTGTCTCAAAAGAGGAGAGAAAACCATTAATGAAACCTGGTTTGAAATGTTTTGGTTTTTCTGAAGCAGACCTGCATAGCAGGACTAAAATTGGTGAGACAGGAAGTGTATTGCCAGTAGTTTGTGGAAATGCCAGTTTATGGTGCTAGTTAGTGGAAAATACCATTACTTCTGCAGCCAGTAAGTCATGAAAACATAGGATTTTAAAAGTATTGGGGGAATAACCTCTTTACCATGGGAATCACACTTTTTTCTTTAATCTGCAACAAGAGTTGCTAAAATAAGAAAACCAGTATGCATCTGTGCTGAAAGAAGAATTACATTATGTGGGATTAGGTGATACTTTCAAGTGGTTCCTCATAAAGGAAGCTNACACCCCCAACCCTAACCCCCCAAAACCAACACCACCAAAAACCAAACCCCAAACCAAACAAGGTTCCATGCCTTATTGGATGATCTGTTTTAGTTCATTTTACTCGATGCAGAATTTGCCAGGAGTTTTGTAACCTGTAATAACATGAGTGGTCAACTCAAATGATTGTCGTGCTTACAACCTCACCACATGTTGGTCATGTAGCTCTTCATAAGTGACCTCTGTGAGTGTTTCAAACCAAGGTCACTTGTGGTAGAAGAGTAAAGATGAGGCATCAAGTTTTCAATCTGGTGTGGCTTTACTTGCTAGCTTCCACACATCTGCAATGCATGCGCTGTGTTCTTTGAGCAAAAGCTTAACACACTGAACATCAGTAGTTCTCAAGCTTTTAATTGAACCTCCCTTTTTGGGAATAGTTTGTTCGTCTACTGCTCTTTTGCCAGCACCAAGCAGCTGTTAAATGAAGAGGGAAAGAGGAAGCAATTTGTCACAGCTGTGCAGCTCCAGCCCTGTCCTCTGGGAAGTGGAGCTGGAGTCCCAAAGCACTGTGTGGTTTCTGCTTTCCTGTATGGAGGTGGGAAGAGGTAGATTTGAAGCTATGTCGGATTTCCTGCTGTCCCTTCTTTCTTTCTTCCCATCCCAGAACAGAGTGGTCAGTAATAACCAAAACATCTGGTTGCTTGCATTCCTGAGTGTAAGCCACACATAGCTCTGGAGCTGTCAGCTGCTGCCTGGGCAAGCATGGTATTGCCTTGGGATGTGACATGCTTCCTTTCCTGTGATATGTTCTGTGCCTCCACTCCTGTCTGCAGAGTGTTAAAGAGAATAGCTTTTGCTCTTCAAATGAGAAGAAGCTACGTCTCATTTCTTGGTGGCCCATGCCTTTCAGCACCAGTTGCCACTATTTCAAACATTTAACGCTTGGGTTTTTTTTTTTCCCCAAAGTCAAGATATTTTGTATCTTACATGATGTAAATCTGTATTTAATTCTTGAAAATAATCTACATTATTTGTGGTTTTCAAAATGTTCAGTAGAGGAAGGCAAAGGGAGCAGGACTTGAAAATGTAGCTGAAATGGGTATTTTATGGTTGTTAGAAGACTGAGGGAGGAACATGGCCAAGAAACTGTGAGAGAATAGGATGGCATACCTGCAATCACATTATGAACTGTTAAGAGAGATCTGGGATGTATATATATATACATACAGTATTGTATGTTTTAAGAAATTGAGGTTTTTAGACTTGCTTATCAGATCAAGATTTTTTCATTGCTTCAAAATCTCTTCATGGAAGTTGCTTTTGTAAGATGCTGCATTTGTGGCAGCTGACTGCCTCCTCCCCCCCAATAGAAAATACTGAAAATGGCTGTAAAAAAGATACTGAAGTAATCTGAAGAATAGGATTTATTGAATTTGAGACTGTTTAGTGGGAACAGGCAAATCTGATCTCTTGAGTTAGTATCAACTGCTTGGTGTTGAGTATGGTAAAGCGGTAGATAACCTGGACAGGTTATGCAATTAGGATAATGAAGTTCATACTTTTCCTTACCCATATTAAACAGTGTGAAGTAGAAATAGTTTTAAAATTCCTTTTTATGAAAACAGGTCTTAATTAAAACCATAAAAATCTCATGGTAACAGCAAGCATGATGGCTTTAAGCCACTTTAACCTTTTTGAAAGAGAAAGTGGCCTTTATTTCACATACTTCTGGATTTCTGTGATTTTGTTTGATCTTCCTAAACTAAGCTCCTCTACATAGAACAAAATTTGAGGTCACAGGTCCATGCAAAACTTCTTTAGTTTATCTGGCTTATAAGTAAAAATGTTAATAACAAAAAGACCCAAAAGAAACAAACTTGCCTGTCTCATCTGGCCCTTTAAAAACAGGAGGAGAGGGGAAAAAAAACCAAACCCTTGAGAAACTGGGATAAACTGGAACCATGTAGTTAATACTAGAGTATGCTAATCTCTTTCAAGAAGAGCTCTCCAGCTAGGATGTAAAATGGAATAATTAAATGCATAAGTTTCAGCTGTTAAAAATGCTGTAATTTCTTTCCCTCCCTTCTCACCCTCCTTCTTACCCTCCTATATTTCTTTACATAGTAATGTCCTTAATTGAGCCCCATAGGTCAACTGTAAGAAGTCACTAACTGTTTAATTCCATTGGGTTTTAATTTTATAAATGATGGCTCTTTAATGATTAATCTGTATGATCCCTCTGTCTGTTTAAAACCAATTTAAATGGTTTTTGAGACTTTCAAATTGCGGGAAAAACCCACACTTTTCACAAATATCTTCCAGTGTGTGTCCTACTGAACCTTTATAAAGGTTTTGTGTATATAGAGAGATACATATCTATAGATATGAAAGGCTTTATTAATAGTGAGAATTAAAATGCAATAGTGTGTGTGTATATATATATATATATACACACTTGCATACATAAGTATGTACATATTAGGGAGAACTATTTGTAAGAATAGAATATTTCAGTTGGAACGGACCTACAGCAATCATCCAGTCCGACTGCCTGACCACTTCAGGGCTGACCAAAAGTTAAAGCATGTTATGAAGGCCATTGTCCAAATGCCCCTTAAACACTGACAGGTTTGGGGCATCGACCGCCTCTTTAGGAAGCCTGTTCCAGTGTTTGACAAGCCTTTTTGTAAAGAAGTGCTTCCTAATGTCCAGTCTAAACCTCCCGTAGCACAGCTTTGAACAGTCCTGTCCCTGGATACCAGGTGGAAGAGATCAGCACCTCCCTCTCCACTTCCCTTCCTCAGGAAGCTGTAGAGAGCAATGAGGTTGCCCCTTGGCCTGCTCTTCTCCAAACTAGACAAGCCCAAAGTCCTTAGCCGTTCCTCATAGAACGTTCCTTCCAGCCCTTTTACTAGTGTTGTTGCCTTCCGCTGGATGCGAGTACCCTAACATCCTTCTGAAGTTGTGGGGCCCAGAACTGCACACAGTATTCAAGGTGAGGCATGCCAATGCTGAATACAGCGGGATAATCACCTCTTTTGATCGGTTGGTTACACTGTGTTTGATGCACCCGAGGATGCAGTTTGCCCTCTTGGCTGCCAGGGCTCACTGCTGACTCATGTTGAGCCTGCTCTCGACCAGCACCCCCAGATCCCTTTCTGCAGGCTGCTCTCCAGCCACTCCTCTCCCAATTTATACTTGTGCTTGGTGTTACTCCGTCCTAGGTGCAGAATCTGGTGTTTCGACTTGTTACATTTCATCCCATTAATCATTGCCCAATGCTCCAATCTGTCTAGATCCTGCTGCAAGGCCTCCTGTCCCTCAAGAGAGGAAACATCACCTCCCAGTTTGATATCATCAACAGACTTGCTAATGGTGCATTCAAATCCTGCATCCAAATCGTTGACAAATACATTGAACAGAACTGGCCCTAGAATTGAACCCTCTTTGTTGAACCACAGATATACTTGGATAAATCACTGTTGGTTCAAATCACTTAGGTTAATAGGATCCTGTCTGACATAATTTTAGTCAGGATTGTGAAGCTGCATTTTGAAGGCACCATAGGGAGACCTCTGAATGTGGATGAACTATATGTACCCGAGCCTTTTACAGTGTGTGACTTCAGAACAGTTCCTTCTGTAAGCGTGTAAACACTTAGGTGAGGACCAAGGCTGTGGCCAACTGGTAGGTATTGGTAGCAAGCTAACCAGAGGGCAGGATTAGGTTTGGAGTAGGTGGCCACTGCACCAGCGGTTACTGGAACTGAGGTGAGAGCACCATGATGTTAAAGCTGTAATGTTTTGGGGGAGGATGGAGGAAACTTAGAGTGGTGACAGTGAATGAGAGGTGTTGTATAGGATACTGACGTCTTGCCTTTGAGAAATCTGTGTGCGGTGACTCTTTAACAGTTTCGTGCTCTTCTGGATGCTTTGGCTTTGTTATAAATCCCTTTTTATAAATGTGCCCTTGAAATAGAGAAGTTTTTATCTCTCTTGTAAATTTTTATTGTCTAAAATGTGTAATCGAGTTCCACTAAGGAATGTATAGCAGCAGCCTTTAAAGATATGGCTGTAGTATTAGTCTCTTATAATCAGATGATATAGTTTAGAGATCATCTTTGTACAGTTCTTGCAGGAAGGGCAGCTATGTCTTAACCACAAAAACTTATTTTATAAAAATTTAGTGTATGACTAAACGTTCATCTATAAGTCAGAATATTCTCTTGATGCTAGGATCTGTAATATTTTCATGGAAACATCTCGATACTTAATTTTGGCAAGAGATTCTCATTGCTTTTTTTAGTGTGTTTTTGTTTTAGTAGGTTTGTGTTTAGTAACAATCTACTGTGAAGTAGTCTCAGAGGGACTCAAACCTGGTGTCTTACGCTTCACTATAGGCCATTATCTTACATTTTTCAATCCCCACAGTCTTTAAGTGGTTGTTACCTTCTCTGCAGATATAACCAATGCCCATTTTTTTAACTGGAAATAAAATAACACAAGCTATTTTCTGATCTTGAAAAAATTTAAGCTGTAACATGGAATAATGTTTAGCTCAAAACAGTTAAAAGTGTGTCTACATTCTATTCATGCATGTTTTAGTTTTTTAACAGATCACTGAACCTGATTTTTTAATGCATATCTTTGATTATTCTATTACTGAAAAGCTAAGTTGAAATTTGCTTTTGTTTGCAGATAAAAGCCACCTGAGTGTGCTTGCAAGTTACGGAACAGCTGTCTTCTCAAACGTGTAACCAGAAAGGGTATTCTCTGCTCCCTTTTTTTTAAATGGTAAGTTGTTCAGGGGAGATATTGTTGAACATACCTTGTCACTTACTTTGTATTTATGTGACTCTTACAAATAGCTTTGAAAACAGTGGTAAGTCCTTAAACTGAGGACCAGTGGTGAAGCTTGGAAACTGTCCAGAAGGTTTTGAGTTGTCATTGGGAAGGAGGCTTATATTTTTGTGATGTTGAAGATAAGCTGTATTAGGCCCTGAAACAAATGTCAAAAGCACTGCTAGCCCAGGAGACTAGTATCATTTAAATGCTAATCTTATTGTGTAGGAAACAGAAATAAATTTAGACTATTCATGGATGTTCATGAGATATCAGATTTGTAAATTTGCATCTGTTAATTACTTTTACCCTTAAAAGGGTATAGTATAGTATGTCCTTTGCTGATGTGTTGTCTTAGAGATTTAAACTAAATCTGAGGTTAAATGTTTGGTTGTTTGCCTCAAAGTGCAATGGATAATAAGATTTCTATTTATTGATACTAAACTAGCTTTGTGGGGAAGAATCCCCCTGTCCCCCAGTCTCTCAGCTGCGACATGCATGCCAGAGACTTTTAGATGAGGAATATCTGTTGTGTTGGTGGAAGAGTATGAAAACAGCTGTGTTGCACTTCTTCACTGTGTGATGTAAGATGTGGGCCACACTGGGTGGTGCTAATGAAGGACTACTGCCAAAGTGCAGACAATTTTGCTAGAATCTAAGTAAATCTGCTTATTTATTNGGGGGGTGAGGCTGCATGTTGCCTGCTTCTGCAGTGGGAAAGAGAAACCTTTTGAGCAGGGGAAGAAGCTGGAGAGCAGGTTTGTTGCTCTTCCTTCTGGGAGGATGAGGAGGTTAAAAGTAGTATTAGCTACTTGTAGGAGAGATGGCTTTCTTCCTGCATTGCACACCACAGTGCTGCCTTTGACAGAAACTGCAGCCAGCCTTGCTTCAAGGTCTCCGAAACAAGCAGCAGTGCTTTAGGATACTGTTGACTTTGCCCATGTCCTAAAGCTGGCCCTGGCTATGATTCTTTGGCACACTTTGTCCCCTCAGCTGAAATTCACATATGCTTATTTTAATTCTGAGTTCTGATTATATGCTTGATGATACTCAAGATGTTTATCAGTATATATGTTGTGAAAGAGATTGCACCCTAAATTAGGAAAAACTCAAAGGAGTTCTGGAAAACTCTGCTATGTGTGCATGCATTCACAATGTTAAGTAGGAAACGTTATTGTGAGGGATGAAGGGGTGAGCGAGCAATATCACACACACAAAAATGTGAAAGGTATGGTAGCAGCCTTGGAAGGAGAAGGATGAATGAAAACCGATTCCTTCCCCCTTCTGCCCCTCTTGCTGTTCCTATTAAATGTTAAGGTAACTTGATGGTTATATGCTGAAATTGCTTGTAAAAAAGAACACTTGCTGTAAATATCAAAGGCAGAGGAATTGTGTCAGGGAAAGTAAAAAGTCTGCAAAAAAATTTGGTAAACCAAGTGGTCATATCAAAGACTGAAAATACTCTTCACTACTAGATTATTGGATTAGCATATTGCTTATTTAATGAAACAGTGAGTTTTATTCCTCATATATGTGTATTTACAGTGTCCTCAAGTGTTCTGTTGTCACAGGGGTGTACACACACATAAATGTGTGTGCAAAGGTGTCTCCAGTAGCTAATCCATACTTATGGTCACTCCAGTAGCCAACTTGAAGAGCCCTGGACTCCAGTTTCTGGCCCCCAGACTTATGGTCTCTCTAGTAGCTGGCTTTACAGACTACTTCCGCTGCTCTTGGGATTAAAAAAGTCACTGCTGTCACATTTTAACTTCCAGTGTTCCCTTTTTTGTTTTTTTTTTGTATTACATGCTTAACAATTGTTACACCACTGTTAAATTTCAGTTGTGTTTCATGCTGCATGGAAACAGCATTGCTTGCTTTTATTCATGGGAGGTTGTAGGGATTAGTTGTTAAAGGAATAAGAACCTGGGTTTAGGAATATGTTACCTAGGTTGTATTTATTCACAAAACTTCAGAAATTATTTTGATGTCTGCTGTTCATACTCAGTGTTGTATTATCAAATACTTTCTATTTCTTTGTGCAGCTTAAGCACAACATTACATCAAAGTTTAATTGAAATGTGTCTAGTGGTAATAGTCTGGAATTTATGGTAGTTGCCAGAGACTCCAGGTATGGCCATTCTCTCCGGATGCAGTATAGAGCACGTTTTTAACATCTTGTCCTGCCTGGACTGGCCCAAGGGCTACTACATGAACAATCTCCCATTTAATTTGTTCAAAGGCTTGTTGTTGCTCAGGGCCCCATTTAAAATCTTTCTTCTTCCAGGTCACTTGATAGAGAGGGCTTACAATCAGACTGTTATTTGGAATATGCATTCTCCAAAACCTCACAACACCTGAGAAAGCCTGTTTCTTTTTTATTAGTCAGTGAAGACATAGCTGCTATTTTGTTGATCATGTCCATTGGGATCTGACAACATCCATCTTGCTGTTTTATTCCTAAAAAGTGGATCTCCTGTGCAGGTCCCTTGACCTTACTTTCTTTTATGGCAAAACTGGCTTTCAGGAGCATTTGGATTATTTTCTTCCCTTTCTCAAAAACTTCTGCTCTGTTGCCGCATACAATGTCATCCTCAATGTATTGCAGGTGTTCTGGAGCTTCGCCCTTTTCCAGTGCAGTCTGGATTAGTCTATGGCAAATGGTGGGGCTGTGTTTCCACCCCTGGGGCAGTTGATTCCAGGTGTTCTGGACACCCCTCTAAGTAAAAGCAACCTGTGGCTGGCGCTCTACTGCCAGAGGGATTGAGAAAAATGCATTAGCCATGTCAGTTGTGGCATACCACTTGTCTGCCTCTAATTCATATTGAAGTTCTAGTGTGTCTGGCACAGCAGCACTCAGTGGCGGTGTGACTTCATTCAGGCCACGATAGTCAACTCAGTCTCCACTCTCCATTAGACTTTTGCACTGGCTGTATGGGACTGTTAAAGGGTGAGCGAGTTTTGGAGATTGCTCCTTGGCTTTACAGTTGATGAATAAACTTACGGATGGGAATTGGGGAGGCTAGGTTGGTGTGATACTGCTGTTGGTGCACTGTAGTGGTAGCAATTGGCACTTGTTCTTCAACCCTCAGCAACTCCACAATCGAAGGGTCCTGAGAGAGATCAGGCAGGGTAGACAGCTGTTTAATTCCCTCAGTCTCCAAGGCAGCTATACCAAAAACCCACCAATACCCCTTTGGGTCCTTAAAACACCCTCTCCTGAGGTAGTCTATGCCAAGGATGCATGGGGCCTCTGGGCCAGTCACAATGGGGTGTTTTGGCCACTCATTCCCAGTTAGGCTTACTTCAGCCTCCAATACAGTTAACTGCTGGGATCCCCCTGTCATACCAGAAATACAAATGGGTTCTGCCCCTTGGTAACTTCATGACATTAGAGTATACACTGCGCACCGGTGTCTACCAGAGCCTTGTACTCCTGTGGATCTTATGTGCCAGGCCATTGAATCTACACAGTCCAATAAACCTGATTGTCCCTTTCCTCCACCTGGCTGGAGGCAGGGCCCCTCTAATCCTCCTCAGAGTATCCATTACCTGCTTCTTGTAAAATTGACTTAGAAGTCCCTTCAAGAGGATCAGAAGTAAGATCAGCCCTTCTACTCTGTTTAGAAACTGGAGTGGCGGTTTTCCTGAAAGAATCCCCTTTTGTGGTGGTTTTTCCTTGCAACTCACATACCTGTGCATCTAGGGCCGAGGTAGGTTGTCCATCCCACTTCCTCATGTCCTCCCCGTGGTCACACAGGTAAAACCACAGGGTACCCCGTCGCGTGTACCTTCTATATTCTGTCTCTTGGGCAGAGGAACACTCACTCCTAATAGCTGAGATACTGGTCCATACAGGTGGGGAGTAGGACATACCCTCTTTGAATTGCTGGAAATCCTGGGACAGCTTCTCCGCAGCTGAGATGCAGGCTGGTAGGGAGGAAAAGAGATTTTCTTTGTATTGCTGGAGTTGATGAGCCATTTCATCCACCGTCAGTGCCTCTTAGTCTTTCCAGGTCAGTACTGCCAATGGGTTGGCATACGATGATGGTGCACTCTGTACAAACTTCCACCACGTGGGTTGTGTGCATTGGACTTTGTCTGGATCTCTGGGTAATTGTGCGTTGTCTGGGTTATAAGAAATCGTCTCTAGCATGGCTAATTCTCTCAGCTACTGGATACCTCTTTTCACCGTGGTCCCCTTGCCTGGTTGACATAGAATATCTTCCCTGAAGGGGTACCTTTCCTTCATGCTTGACTGGAGTTACCTCCAGAGGCTGAGGGCTTGTGCCCCTTTTCCACTTGCCTTATCAATGCCACCTTCCCTAGAAAACGATCCTAGCTGCTTGGCTTGCTTACCTTCTAATTCCAGGCTATTAGCCCCATTGTCCCAGCATTGGAGCAGCCACTTGATAATGTGCTTACCTGGACGATGGCTGACATCTTTTTGCGTATCNTTGTCAGATCCAGAGACCTTCTCTTCCCCTTGAGGATACTGAGTGGTATTGAACAGGGCTCGATTGTGCTTGGGCCTGGCCCATGCCTCTGCAGTAATTTGTGTCTCCCCGGAATTGTCGGAGTGACAGCATACTTTTTCCAATTGTTCTACTAGTTTTTCAGGATTCTGCACTTGTTCAAGGGTGAAGTTCCAAAACACTGGAGGTGCACACCGCCCTAGCCATTTGCCCATACTACCCCACACACCCTGCCACTCATAATTATCCAGCCTCTGGGCAGATCTCTGGGTGATCTTCTTCAATAGCTGTTTAACCCTAAACAAGAGCTGAACCACATTCAGGAACATGTTAGTTCCTAGCAATAGGACCATGCTGGTTTCAACATCCCAAGGATATTCAAATTTTTCAGAATTCTCAAAGGCCATTGTAATTAGACTGGAGGAGAAGGGGAAGGTGAAGAAAGGTATCTTGCCCACAGATTGGCGCTCTGACGAGGAAAAAGTAAAGGGTATAATTATTAGTAGTCTCTCACAGATGGCTCCAGAGTTGATGACAATGCTGAGTATGAATACTGGATTAGTCCCATGACCAATAATTTTATCATACCATAAGCCAGTGTTACAGAGTACATCAAAGCAAAAACCTTAATCCACCTCCCACAGATGACAAGCAGCAGCACAGGGACTACGTACGGCAAGTGAGGTGATACGTAACAGGATTCTAAAAACGAGTGCCACAGCTCAGAGCCAATAAACTGACATTGTGACCAGCGACTGCTAAACTAATATAATGAATGCTTTTAACAAATATGTTTTAATGCGCTCTGGTCAGATCTGTTGTTATCTCAATCCTTTGTTCCCCACGTTGGGTGCCAAAAAGGACTGTTGTGGTTTAACCCCAGCCAGCAACTAAGCACCACGTAGCTGCTCACTCACTCCCCACCTCNACAATAATAAAATGCCAATAATAAAAGGATTGGAATATACAAAACAAGTGATGCACAATGCAATTGCTCACCACTTGCCAACTGATGCCCAGTTAGTTCCTGAGCAGTGATCCACCCCCCAGGCCAACTCCCCCAGCTGATATACTGGACATGACATCACATGGTATGGAATATCCCTTTGGACACTTTGGGTCAGCTGCCCTGGCTGTGTCCCCTCCCAACTTCTTGTGCCCCTCCAGCCTTCTTGCTGGCTGGGCATGAGAAGCTGAAAAAATCCTTGACTTTAGACTAAATGCTACGTAGCAACAACTGAGACCATCAGTGTGTTATCAACACTTTTCTCATACTGAACCCAAAACACAGCACTATACCAGCTACTGGGAAGACAATTAACTCTATCCCAGCTGAAACCAGGGCAGCTATTTAAAGACAGAATGCTGAACATACTTGAAAATAATCAGTCTCTGTTTTTAAAAAAATATTAAAAGTTGGGAGGGGACACAGCCAGGACAGCTGACCCAAGGGGTGTTCCAGACCCCTTTCCTGGAGCCCTGCTTTCCTGGAGATGGCTGAACACCTACCTGCCCATGGGAAGCAGTGAATGAATTCCTTGTTTTGATTCGCTTGTGTGCATGGCTTTTGCTTTACCTATTAAACCATCTTTATCTTAGCCCCCAAGTTTTCTCACTTTTACCGTTCTGATTCTCTCCCTCATCCCACTGAGAGGGAGGTGAGTGAGCGGGTGCGTGTTGCTTAGTTGCCAGCTGGGGTTAAACCACAATACACAATTCATAATTAAAAATTCAAATGGCTTAGTTCACCTGTTTTGCATGCATAATAAGGCGTTTTCATTTTAAACAGAGTGATTAATTTTGTCACTTAGATTATAACTATGCCCTGTCTTTTCTTGCTTCTCTGGATTTCCTGGTGTGTTTTGCCAATATAAATGCCCCCAAAAGTAGTGAAGTTGCTCAAAATAAATACAACTATTAGATGTTTGTGAAAGCTGCTGACTCCTTAACATGCCACCCTGTGTTAAGTAGTGTGCACTGGCTTTTTCTAAACTTCCCTTGTAATCCTACAACACTACACTACAAAAGTGTTTCCCACAAAGAAAGTTAGAGTGCGTATAGTCAGGAAGGAGACACCAGCTGCTGGGCTTGAACATGGACCCTGATGCTTACCAGCCCCAAATGGCAATTAATTAGACTAGCTGAAGAACTGCTCTAGAATTGCTTGTATGTGATGACAAGAAATACATGTTTATAGTTAGTTTGGCATATAAAAATGTTGCATATTCAGTTACATGTTTTGAAGAAAGATGTTAAAATTGTATTTGTGATTGCTGTGTGGATAAGACTGTTCCAGTCTTTAGAAATACTTTTATTGTGAAAGCAACATTGATATTTTTAATCAGGGTTAAACCAAATTTATTCGCAAAGACTTTTGCCTGTACTATCTGACTCTTCAGTCACATAACGTGTAGCGTTTGTGGCTGGCAAATTATAGAATGATTTAGTAACTTAAATTCTCGATTTAAAACAAACTATTAAGAAAAGCGTCCTCTGAATTTTCTTCAGAAGACTACAGTTTGCATTTTCCCTGAAGGAAGGAAGCTTTTCAGAATAGGAGAGAGTGAATGTGAAAGGTAGGTTTGGCAGGAGAGAGAAATAGTCTTCGGGAGAATGGTGGAAGGTTTTTGGATTACTCGGCTAGCCAGAAGCTGAAGATCACTAACGTCATAGCAGTGGATGGGGGGAGAAGTAGGACAGTGTCTCCCAGGTGGTCTCTTGGGGAGGAAAAAAGGCCTATGAGAGAGGAGAAAGTATCCCAGAATCCTTGCATTACAAATGGTAAAGCCAAAATGAGGTGGAACTGGTTTTGAGAGAGACTGAGTTAAAACGTGATAGAGAAGTGTGATCACAGATTCTGATCTTAAGAGGTGCATGCATTTTTTATGAGCTTTTCTTGTTTTCTGTCTGATCGTGATATCAGAAGAGGCTGAATATTTGGGCTCAACTCTTCCCTGCCTTGGGTTAAACTCTGTTGAGTGTGCACTTATTTACATTTTGGACTTGATTGCATGGAGTTGAGGGACTTTTATATTTTTAAATTGCAGCCTGGCAAAATGGGTTTGATGTTAGTATACAAGGAGGAGTAATTTGGTAAAACTGGCATCTGTGCTGTGAGAGCCTTAGCACACCCATCATGTTTTCAAGATAGTGATATGAATGCATACAGAAATATTCATTATCACTGAGACTGTGGGAAATTCAGTGCTACTTCAATACTGCAAATAAATGCTGTCACTGGCCTCTTCTCTGAACTTTTTCTATGATTGGCATCATAGTAAGTTTCCGTCTGGATTATGTAGCTAGTACATAGGGATCTGCTTGAAGATGAGGTTTAAATCTTGGTTGCCTGTGCAATGATTAACTAAATCAGTTTCTAAATTTAACTGGTGTAATTAAATTGCTTCTTGAACTGTGTGTAGGTTACTCTCTAATGGCTTGATTTTTTTATTTCCCCATACATACAGCTTGTAGTCTCTGTAGATGACATTGACTATTTTAAAGCATAGTTCGGAGTAATGTAAGTATTGATAAGTTTGTTAGATAATTTGGTGGGGTGTATGGAAGATCCATGTAATCATAGATAACTTTAAATGACCGTCTTTGAGAATCAGAGTCAATGCGTTTGTGTCTAGCATTACCCTATCAGTCCACAAAAATTGGCGTCTCCAATGCAGTTGCACAAGTTTTGCTTGGTTTTATGTGATTCTCACAATAGCTCAGGTAGGGTGACAGCAACCGCAGTATTGCTTCCTGGAGCCTCATCACAGAGGTGCCAATAGCAGTTCTCCTTTTGCTCAGCAGCCAGCTGGTTATAGCCAAAGCCAAGAAATCTATTCCTCTTCAGTGGTGTGATCTCATCAGCTCAATGGGTTTTAAACTAATAATTGCATTTCAAAGGAGAACATTTTGTCAGCAAGATAACGGCAACAGCAGTGCTGGAATGGAGGCAAGCTTATAGCAAGTTCACTCCAGATTTCTGAATTTTTTTTGTTCTGTTGTTTGAAGAAAAACAAAAACATCCTGGACATGAACATTCTAGGATTTAATTTGTTTTCCATTGTTTTCACTTCAGCATGTTTTAAGTTCAAAATCTACTTAGTGGTGTGTGTTAAGAATTAACGTCTACTCCTGGGAAACTTCTTTGTTCAAAACAATTTAGTGATAGATCAATATTGAAAGTATTTTGGTCCAATATGCAAAATATTTTCAAGCAAACTTCAGGACTAACCATTGTGGAATCGGAGTGGGGAAAATAAAAAAAATTTTTTGGCAGTAGATGTGAAAATTAATTTCAAACTGCTTTCTCTTAAGTTCACAAGAGACTGCTGTGATCATCAGGATCTAGATGGTTGCCCTCTCCTCTTTAACTTCAGGA
This sequence comes from Pandion haliaetus, assembly GCA_013401275.1. Classification (NCBI taxonomy): domain Eukaryota; kingdom Metazoa; phylum Chordata; class Aves; order Accipitriformes; family Pandionidae; genus Pandion; species Pandion haliaetus. The sequence continues at coordinate 28,358 of VYZV01021275.1, read as the reverse complement.
ATAAAATTAAAGCATGTTTTAGCAATACTTATTGCAGTCATATACCTTTTCTTGTAAATAAAACATTAACTTTTAAAGCTTTCTCTTTTTTTATCTGCAGTTTGTATATTTATGGGATTAAACAGTCCTCCCTTAAACTCTGTTCATCTGGTTGCAGCTACATAGCTTCTTTATGTAGCTGCCTCAGCTAACTAAAACAGTTTAAAAATAGGTATTNNNAAAGGGCAGGAGAATCTTTGCAGATAGCTGCCTGATGTGTAGCCTGCCAGTGTTTAGTTAGCTAGGTACATTTTCCCCATGATTTGGCGAAAAGCTGCATTTAGTCTTGAGGGTTTGTGGGAAGAGTTGACATTATGGGGCCTGTCTGAGGAGTTTTCAGATAAGAACACAGTATTTGAATAAGATATTTTACCCTGACAGTGGGAGGGGAGTTTGGGATGTATGTGGGGAGTGGATAGGATAGGGGGAGGAACAACTACCCTGTCCCATTCTTTTAGTTACTGGACTTTTTGAGAGTAAGAAACAGTCGTTAGAATCTGTCTATGACTAGTAAACAGTCCTAATTTAAAAAAATGAGTGAAGAACAAGGTTTTGCACCAAATAGGCCTTGTAGGCAAACACTGGAATGTAAAACTGCGGGGTGGGGGAAAGGTAGTTGGAAGCACTAGTTTATACCTCTCCCCTTAGTTACCAATGTTTCCAACTCTTGTTGGACCAGCTGGCAACTTCTAAAGTAGTAGTGAGACATGATGTTGCCAAAAGTGAGGTGTGCAAAGCAGAGTCCGAGCTTGTAAACTCTACCTGGTAGAGGAAAGCAGCTGCAGGATGTGTGAAGGACACAACAGCTTTCCTTGCTGTATTGTCAACTGGAGTAGAGAGTATGCAAAAAGCAGCAGTGCTAGAAGTGAAGGAGAGGAGAAAGCATGGTCAGTAGGGTTCTTATAAGGGAGGGAAACATTAGGACTATGCCTCTAAAATGTGGGCAGGGCATCTTGTCAGTATAAAAAACTCAGTATTAAAGTGAGTGGCTTCAGGTGTTTGGTTACTGAATCTTTATGGATGTGTCTCTCTGAAATTATGAATGTGATCAGTTCAACATGCAGTCTCTTCGTATAGTATTTTATGACATTTATAGTTAAAGTAATGGGAAGCAAGTAAAGAAATGTTCTGTTCTCTGTGAACTGTAAGAATTAAGACCTTTTTAGATCCAAAACATAGAGAATAGGTTCCTTTGATTTTTTTTTTTTTTTTTTTTTTTTATGGTTTGTCCTTGATTCCATCTTACTCTCTTGGAAAAGAAAAAAGGGACCTTCACAATTTGCCAGAGGCTAAGAGTAACTGCTTTTCTTGAGATGTGGTGGTACCTTTCATCAAATTGGTGACTACTTCTTCCTGAGAAGAGGATGCCAGTTTTTTGCAGAGTTTCTATCCACCCTCCTGTTTCAGAGGACTGTATATTTATTAAAAAACTATCCTTTAATACTTCATGATTTTAAGATTAATTTGGTCTTTAAATATTTATGGGTATATACTGTTTTTTCTTTTTGTAAATAAACCACAGAAATCAATGTATACCAAGTTAGCATCCACCAAAAGCATCTTTTTATGAAAAAGATGGGAATGACACAGGCATAAACTACTTAGGTGGCTAAGAAGGTAAACAGAATTTGTAATACGTACGAGATGTCATGTTGTATCGGGTTTGTGTGGTGGGGCTTTGGTAGCAGGGGAGGGGCTACAGTGGTGGCTCCTGCAAGAAGCTGCCAGAAGCTTCCCTGGCTCCAAGTTAGACCTGGCTCTGGCCAAGGCCGAGTCCATCAGCGATGGTGGTACCACCTCTGTGATAACATACTTAAGAAGGGAAACCTGCAGCAGAGAGGGGACTGGGATGTGAGAGAAACACCTATGCAGACAGCAAGGTCAGTGAAGAAGGAGGGGGAGGAGGTGTGCTGGAGGAGGGGATGCTCCTGTAGCCCATGGAGGTGAGCTGGGGAGCAGGTACCCACCTGCAGCCTGTGGATGAGCCCATGCCGGAGCAGGTGCATGCCCCTGAAGATGGCTGTGACTCCATGGGAAAGCCCACGCTGGAGCAGCCTGTGGCTGAAGGACTGCAGCTTGCCGAAAGGACCCACACTGGAGCAGTTCGTGAAGGACTGCAGACAGTGGGAAGGACCAATGCCGGAGAAGTTCACGGAGGACTGTCTGCCATGGGAGGGACCCCACGCTGGAGCAGGGGATGAGTGAGGAGTCCTCCCCCTGAGGAGGAAGGAGTGGCAGAGACGAGGTGTGATGAACTGACCACAAGCCCCATTCCGTGTCCCTCTGCGCTGCTGTGGGGAGGAGGTAGAGAAAATCAGGAGTGGAGTTGTGCTGGGAAGAAGGGGCGGGTGGGGGGAAGGTGTTTTAAGATTTGGTTTTATTTCTCATTGTCCTTGTTTNCCCCCAAGTTGAGTCTGTTTTTTGCCTGTGACTCTTAAGTGGTGAGCGATGCCTCCCTGTCCATGTCTTGGCCCATGAGCCTTTCATTGTATTTTCTCCTCTCCATTGCACTGCTGGGGGAGGAGTGATCGAGCAGCATGGTGCTTTGTTGCCAGCTGGGTTTAAACCATGACACATGTAATACAGTTCTTGGGATGTGACAGGTGCCTCTGTGAGCCTGAGGAATAAATATATAAGCAATGTCTTTTTTTCCTTCTATTCAATAAGATTTTTGTTGACCTTCTTGGAGTTTTCTGGGACTCTGTGATTTTGGGAAATGTGGCAGCAGAGGCTGACAGAAAATTGCAACAGCTCTGAGCTCTTTTGTGTCATAGGTCTGTATTTGTACAAATAAGATGGACTAGGACTAGAGAGCATGATTTATGAGGAGCAGCTGAAGATACTAGGTTTGTTCAGCTTGGAGAAGAAAATACTGAGGGGTGATCTCATCGCTGTCTACAACTTCCTCATGAGGGGGAGCGGAAAGGGAGGTGCTGATGTTGCGTCTCTGGTGTCTAGTGACAGGGCACGAGGGAATGACTTCAAGCTGCATCAGGGGAAGTTCGGATTGGATATTAGGAAAAAGCTTTTCACTGAGAGGGTGGTCAAGCACTGGAACAAGCTCTGCAGGGAAGTGGTTGTGATCCCAAGCTAGCTGGGGTTCAAGAAGCGTTTGGGCAATGCTCTTGGGTGTCTGGTTTAACTTTTAGGTTGCCCTGTGTAGAGTCAGGAGTTGGACTTGATGATCCTCATGGGTCCCAACTCAGGATAATCTATGATTCTGTGAGTACACTTAATCCTCTTTCTATGACAATGTTTGATGCTGTTTCTTGTAGAAAGCACTTAATAATCTTTCAGGTCTAGTTACCACATTTTATGTAGTCACTTGTGTTTAGCTTGCTATTCACCTATGCAGCTTAATGTTGTCACTGGTCTTTTTGAATGCCTCTGTCTTGTTTCATTATGAAATGGGAGGTTAGCTTGAATTGCTGTTTGGGGTTTTGGTTTGTTGGTTTTTTCTTTTTTTTTCCTTTGTGCTGAAGCAGATTGAGTGCTCTTATCACTTGTGTGGTCTCAGTTATAAGGGCAGTAATTCCATAAACTGCTTTGACTTCTTTCCTCTGGATTAAGTTTCTGTTCACTTCCAATCTGATTCCAGCCCTGGAAGCAGCTCAGCCAGGAGCAGCAGCTATAATAGCAGAAATGTTGCAACAGGGAAAGGGGGAAAGAATCCATTTAATTAAATCAAGGAGTGGTTGACTTACAGCTGTCTTAAAAAGCACAACTTTAAGTGGAGTAGATCTTAAGGCAATAACTGGGTTTTGCTTCTGAGAAGGAAACAGCTCATCTTGTGGTTGAGGCACTTACTGCTAAGTATTGGTGTGATCTAGGTCCAATTTCTGATCGTTCTGCAGGCCATGTGTGCTGGCCAGCATCATCAAGTAGCTTTGTGCTTCTCAACTGGATAATTGCAATGCTGCTTCTTGACTTTCTCAAGTTTGGTATTATTTAACCTTACTGTAATAGGCTTTCTAATGCTACTTTGCAGTTGCAACCTTGCTAAGTTTAGGCAGTCCATTTGTCCTTCAGCGGGTTTTAGTTGGCTGTATCGCCAGGAATTTGGTATGTGGTTGACTGCTAGCTAGTGAGGAAGAAGAAATCCTTCCTCAAGTGTTGGGTGGCAGAGTGCATTGTAGGGAAGGAGAGAATAGATGAAACTCTTGACTCTTCTGCATAGCGTGTCTTTATTCCCTCCTTTCCCATGGAGCCTTCATTAATAAATATTGGAAGGAGCCATAATTGAAAAAATACTGTGTGACAGGTTTTCAGCCTTAAGATGATTGGTTTTTTTCAACCAGTATTTGCATCTTTTCTTCCACCTTGTCCTCATAAAATTAAAACAAAAGAAAACTGTTCTTTTTCAACCTTTATGTAGGAAATTAAAACATGACAACAGGCGTTTTAGGGTGTATTGTGCTATTGGTTTGGTTTGGATCCAGGAGTGTATTTATGATGCAGATTCCCCAGCTGTGGCCTATATGAACTCTTATCCTCTCTGATGAGTCTAAAACCAAAAGGTCCTCTCTAGGAGCATACCTGATGGTGTTCAGCATCTAATAGCCTGTGAGACCAGGCAAGAGCTAGCCTGGAACAAATACCTCTGCTTCCCTACCAAAAAAAGTATGTAAGATGGACACAGGAACATTAGGACCAACTATTCTGCTCTGCAGGTGTCTCTGCTCCTATTGTACCACACAACTCACTAATGCAGTCTTGAACATCCCCAGAGGTCCACAAGTGGAAAACCTCTGGTGGATGGTGCTGCTCTTTTTCTTGTGGACTCCACGTATTTTGTTCAGTTCTGCTTTTACTGTACTATGTAATAATACTATTATACTATTTTTGCTCCCAGCTCACCCACACTTGGAATCACCCACACTTGGCATTGACTAAAAGCGGAGAATTATAGATAGCTGTAAATCAATATGATACTTCCAAATGTTCAATGTTAGGTTCTGAAATTTCATAGACACTTAAAAAGCTACATTTATATTTTCAAGACATATATACATATATGTCTTGAAGAAAGACACAAAGACTTGTGTTTACAAAAGGTTCCACAAAGGATATTTAAATGCACTGATTTGAAATGCTGGAAGAAAGCAGACTTTAAAAATTAGTCAGTATTATCATTGGTAACCTCTGCATCCCCAGTAATCTTAGCTAAGATTGATGCTTTTAGCTGGGAAAGAATGTTGCTTAAGCCTCTTTTTAGTGATTGATTATACATGGTAAGAATGCTTTTTTTTTCCCCTTGGAGCTGGTTTCTGGAGCACTTCTACCCTGCCAGCTCCATGGAGATCTGTTGATACAATGCCAGATTTCATGGAACACAACTTTTCAGCCTTCAAGTCTTGAAAGGGGATTTTTAGAGAAGAGTAACTGCTGTATTCGGTCTGAGACTCACTATGGTTTTATAGTAGCTTATTTGTTTCATAATGGAGTTACTGTATGTTTAACGAGGAAATCTTTTTAATGCTGCAAATAAGGTTTTGTAAGCCAGCATTACTGTATCAAAACATGTTACTTTTACTAATGCCTGCCATTGATTTTAAGCTTTACTTAC
>VYZV01021275.1:3345-13885 GCA_013401275.1 Pandion haliaetus | reverse complement strand
TGTCTCCCGTGGGAGGGACCCCACGGTGGAGCAGGGGACGAGTGAGGAATCTTCCTCCTGAGGAGAGGAGCGGCAGAGACGATGTGTGGGGAGCTGACTCAACCCCCATCCCCTGTTCCCCTGTGCCGCCGGGGGGAGGAGGTAGAAAGAACCGGGAATGGAGCTGAGCCGGGAAGGCAGGAGGGGTGGGGGGAAGGTGTTCTGAGGTTTGGTTTTCCTTCCTAATATCCTTGGTTTTGATTTGATTGGTAGTAAATGAAATGGATTTTGTTTCTTCCCCAAGTTGAGCCTGTCTTTTGCCCGTGACCATAAGTGGGGAGTGATCCCTCCCAGTCCTTGTCTCGACCTACGAGCCTGCCTTTGGATTTTCTCCTCATCCCTCCGTGGCCAGGGGTGGGGGTGGGGGGTGAGCGGCTTCATGGTGCTTTGTTACTGGCTGGGCTGAAACCGAAACCACGACAGGGCAATATTACCAAACTGGGTGCCATTCAGAGATGGAAATTTTGTGTGTTGAATTGACTGTTAGGACATTAGGCATGGGAAAATTTTAACTGCAACATTTGAAATGTTGGTATGCCCTAGGCATAGTGACAGCGTGATTAGGAGGTAGGGTAACTTGATTGCAGGGCTAGAGGTGAGGAAACCAATGGTATTTCTCTGGTTTTGATGAGGTGAAATTCAGTTGTAGATTCAGACACCTAAATTTAGGTGGGTGCATAGCAGAGCTTACACATGAGGTATTTGAGCTTACTGTATCATTCTTGTATCTATCTATCAATAGATGGAGTGATTTAGTTTTTATCTAGGCTTCTGCTGAGCTCTCAAGAGGGACATGGACGCTGAGCTCATGTATATGTAGTCATACAAATTTAGGTGCTTAATTTTCAGTGGAATCCCATGTTGTACATCACTTATGACAAGCTGCATATTCAGTCCTTCTCTTGTTTTTCTTCTCCACAGTAGGAGAATTATGGTAATTTCTCTCTTCATAGAGGTCTGTGAGATTCATCAATGAAAAGTTCTAACGCTCCCTGAAAATAACAGAATATGTTCAGGGAGAATTTAGGATGGATGTATGGAAAGATTTTTTCATGATAAAAATATTCAGCTTTGTTATATTTTGCTAGAGGACATAAGAAGAAACCTCTTAAGAGTTTAAAAAAGGTTTTAAAAAAGATTTTAAAAAAGGTTTTGAGCAACATCTTTGAGAAAATATAAGGAGGAAACATTCACAAGTAGAGGGGCTGTATAATGAATTGGCATTTGTTTTGTGCTATTAGTGAATATATTTTTAGCGATAGTGTAAATCCTTTTTGGGGATGTGAAAGGGCAAAAGGCAGGTTTGGGGAACAGCTGGTGCTTTGAGGGTTTTTTGCCAGTTTTTCAAATACTTGAAAGCCCAGCTTGTCTCTTATAGTAGCTGTGCTCCACTGTTTTGGAAGGATTGTACGTAGTGTTTGTTGTCTTTCACGTTTGTTACTGTTCATCTGCTTTCTACTTGATTTTTTTTTTTTTTAAACTGACTTGCCAAGGCAATGTCAAACTTCTTACATGCAGTTTAACAGCTGTTGTCCAGAGGAAGGTAGTCTGAGCTGACCTGGAGTTGTACTCCTGCAACTGCAGGGGAGGTGGGGAAAGAGAAGCAAAAATGCTTCAATTACCTCTTTCTGTACCCTACTTGCCCCTACAGCAATAACAACTGGAATAAGTGCCTTCTAATTTTAAAACAAAAGGCAGTCATGAAAGTTGTTACAAGGGTGGGGGGAGAGGGAAGGAAAAAAGGGAGGTGAGAATACTGAGAGAGCATGCCTAATGTGAATTTTTAATGGGCTACTTTTAAGTTAATTCAAGCTTCTGATGTCCTGAATTTCAGAATGTGCATGGAAATCAAGTTAGGTTAGCTGTGCAGTTGCTGATGCCTGTTGGGTTTGGAGAGCAGTGTCCATTTGTGCTCCAGTCAGAGTTCAATCCAGCCAGATGTTGCATCCAATCCGTGTCCAATGAAGCACGCATGGATTTAGTGAGATGTTAAGCGACATCTCACCTTCTTAGTTTTCTTCTACCCACTTTGACTCCTGCTCACATTCTTTTGGTCTGATGCTAATATCTCATACATTTCCAGTGCAGCCAGTTATATGTATGCAGTATAGCATCTTCCTAGGTCCTTCCTTCATCACTTGTGCCAGATGCAGCTGGTGGTTTAAAGCCAGCTGTGTTGGGCATAGGTGGCTCCATGCAGGGAGCACAGCTGGACCTATTTATCCTAGCTGTAAGTCTATAGCTGTATTGCCTACTTAGCTGGGGTAAAATGTGTAAGAAAACGGTCAACTATGATTGGTCCCAATCTTCTGAACTGATACAGTTTTTTAAAAATAGTAACAACATAATTGCCTTAGGTTTTCCATTTACTTGGGGATGGCAGGGAAGAGAAGTTATTTAACCTCCATGTTGTAAAATTGAGTATGATTTTACCAAATGTCAATGTGTTTAAGACAGTGACAGCATATCACAATGAGTATCTTGTCTAGTAATAAACTGGGGCTGAAGTGTGACTCGAAACAGGTGGAAGGCAGTGAAACTGCCATTGCCAACTCTCTTTCTGCACCTGGTAACATACTGCACCCCAGCCTGGTTGAGCCTGATGAAGCCCCTGTAATTTAGAGGCTTATTTTGTCTTGATTTCTTGTTTAACCTCCTGTTATCTAATTTTGAAAAAAACTTAGCCTCATGTCTCATGATTTTTTTTTAAGTTTATCTAACTTGAGTTGTGTGTGGTGAAGAAAAGGGTGGTAGTGCTTTAGTGGCAAGAGCTTTTTTACTAATGGGTTAGTAGCTGAATAGGTCTGTAAGCATTTGATTGAGATAATTGAAGGTTTTAAATTAGCAGAAACTTACAGTTGCAATTGCAGGCCTTTTTCTTTTTTTCTTTCCCTCTGATCAGGAGCAGTTAATGCATTGCTTAATCTGTTGCATATATTTACTCATCAGTGTTCAGTTTAACTTTTGGAAATAAACTTCATACTGAAATGAGGTGGATACATAATAATTTAAATAATGCATTCAAAAATGAAAGTTGTTTTTTTTTTTCCCCCCACCCTCAGCACTGCTGTGTTTTAGCCTGCTCTTTAAAGAAATGGGATGTCTTGGGTTGGTCTGTCTCTCCCCTGCTAGCTCTTGAACGCATTGGACCATTTAATAAAGAATTGATAAGAAAATGAAAAAATGAAACTGCAGTTGTATGTTTTCTTCAAATTAGCTTTTATAGCCGAGGAAGAACATGATGTGGAGGAGGGACTTAAATTAGTGCTCGTGATGAAAGGCATTTTGATTATACTTGGTGTGGTACGTGTTTCAAGAGGTAGCAGGCGATTAGCTGGGCAGTGTGCAGCCAGCTTCTGACTGTTCCCAGTGCATTGCCTGGGGTGGTGGGGAAAAGTCAGGTAAATTGCAAAAGGTAAGAGGGGGGCCACCTCTGAGAATGCTAGACACAAAGCCATGGGAAACTAAGCTTTATTCTGGTGGTCTTCTGGTCTTTTCATATAAGAATTTATGTAAGATGGGTTAAAAAAATGAAACCAAGAGTATGAACAAGTGTAGCAAAACATATTCCCAGTAATTCTCTTAAAAAAGCAAAGAAACCAACCCCCACAAACCCTAAAACCAGTAGTGTGGTTGCCTTGTTCACCAGAGTGTTTTACTGATGAATTGCACATAAAAATTAATTCCAAGGAAAGACAAGTTTATATGTCCGATCACCCACCAGTATTTCAGGAATTCTGTTGTCATAGTTGTAGGGAATCTTTATGCCTTTAGTTTGTACGTCAGCATTCTTAACATTATGGAGGAGAACAAAAATTGTAGCTTGTGTGTTGGAGCGAGGCTGCTTTAGCACTGATTTATGCTCCTATTAATTTACTTTTTACTAATCATGTTTATGAACATTTTACTGTATAGTGAAACAGTTCCTCATAATGACTTTTATTTCATTGTGCAATATGCTAGCCTGTTTGCAGTGTGATGTTGTTAGATGTTGCCCTTCAGCAATTGTGAATTTCCAGTTTTTATCTTTTTTTTGGTAAGTTCAGAAAACTGACTTCATTGAGTATTAAGTAATATTTTAAAATGCATGTGTGTTATAGAGGAATATGAAAACAGAACAGAAACAGGAAGCTTTTTGGTCTAACGTAAAATAAAAATTGTTCCTCTGTTACCTCTGATGTATTCTTTAAAAATTAGCAAACTCAGTTGGCCTTAAATTCTGACATATTTGAATAAACTGTCTTATATTAAGAAACATGTAAAATGTAATTCAAGACTACTGCTTAGAAGTCATGAGTCTGTTTCTCCCTGGCCTGTTCTGAAATAATCTTACAGGTAAATAATTTGCTATTTGCTAATTACTTAACAGTTGTTAATTTTTTAGTAACTATCTCGAGGAGAAAATCTTTTAAACCTTCAGAGGGGGACTTAATTACAAAAAATATTATGCAACATTTGAAAAGCAAAAACGTCTTTTTTAATTCACTAATGTGATTTTAATTAGATAAATTCAAAGGTTACTTTAATTGCTGAAGTGCAATAAAAAAGAAATTTTCAGTTAAGTCTTTTCCAAATGAACTTAATGTCCTTGGTAACACTAACTTCTCACACCAGAAAATTTTGGTGCCACGTGGTCTTTAATCAGAATATTATTCATAAGCAGTGCATGGACATCGAATTATCAGTGTTAAAAAAAAGTAATAAAATTGACTTATAATTGTGTTAATGCCATTTTAAAGAAAACTGCTTAAGAACTTTTAAAATTATATGGTCTTATTTCCCTTTTAGGGATATTCTGTCCCACTTGGGCATCCTTGCTCTCAAAGCTTCTCTCTGCAGGAGAGTGTTTGCTATGCCATTTGTGCCCTTTTGTGATGCTTTCAAATCTCCTTTTGTATTTGTTTTCCCCATCCTAGTTTCTTTTATTTTTCCAAGAAAACCAGTTCTGACAACCTTTGTTTTCTCTGATAAATGTATTCCCGCATCTGGTGTGTTCCCAGAATCTGTTCAGTAAGTGCTCTTACCTCACTCAGATTGTCATTCAGCACCACCTGCGGAAAACCTATCTTCTTCCTCACATTGCAGCTTCTTCCTTATTCTCACCCAGCCTATTTCTGTGAGGCCCTTGCCCTTATCTGTCAGATGAGTTTATAATTTTGACTGAAAACTGTCAGAGCGAGGGTAGGTCAGTGTCTGACGTAGTCAGGGCGCTGTAATGCATGGACAGTCTGTTGGTGGCCTGCTTGCCAAGGCAGCAAGCCAGCTTGCTCCAGACAGCGACCTCTCCTGCCACTCCTGTGGGGACTGCCGGTTTTTTATAAATGCAAATGTGCACTAAAATCCAGTGATTCTGGTACTGTAGCACAAGTCTGTATACAGTAAATCTTACACCAAATCCAAGGCAAAAAGTGTACATTATTTACATGGATTGTATTCTCTATGCTTATCTGCAGCACTCTTGTCATGTTCTGGCTTGGGTGCATGACTCTAGCGCCTCAGTAGGAATTGTACAGTATCTTATGGCAGGAATGCTAAAGCAAGTGCTTTAAAGGAAGAAAGGTGAAGTACATTTTGTAGAAAAAAACTGAATGTGTGCTACACAGATTCATAGCTCTGAATTTCATTTTTGTAAATATAATACATATTTTTTCTGTAAATTCCAGGTTGTGAGCCATGCCTTTGGTGAAAAGGAACATCGAACCACGGCATCTCTGCCGAGGAGCTCTGCCAGAGGGAATTACTAGTGAACTGGAATGTGTAACAAATAGCACCCTTGCTGCAATCATACGCCAGCTAAGCAGCTTAAGTAAGTAGCTGTAACTTCTGCAAGTATTTGATTCCAGATGAAAAGCTGCAAAAATGAAAAGCTGTAAGATGGCTTGTTTTAAATAGCAAAATTATGATACAGGACATTGCCACTTATGTAATATAACAGTATAATGCTACTTCATTGCTTTTATGCTCTTCTATATTTTGAAGTTTATACAAGGAGAACTTCTCTGAGATTTACAAGTGTACAAAAAAAACCCCCAACCCCAAACACCAAAACCAAACCAAAAAAACCCATAACAATCAAAAAACTATGGCATAGAAACCCAGGAATTTTTCTAAGGTGAGAGAAATTGGTGCAAGAAACAAGACTAGCACTTGGGTTTTCTTGGCGTTCAGTTGTAGAAGATGAAGCCAACAAACTCTTCTACCTCTTGGCATCAAATGACACATTTGACCGAAATTTCAGTTCGTCTTAATGTGCTAATATTTCTTAAGCTTTTTCTTTACATATGTGTGTAATCAACTCATGAGAGTTAAATTAAACAATGAAAATAAGCATTCAAAAGAATGGCATTCACTGACCAAACCTCTAGGCTACTGTTGAGGCCAGCTGGCATCAGCTCCAGACAGAGTAGCCTACACAGTAAACCTGTTAGTTGACACCACAACTAGCAATTCTGGAAGCACGCCTGGCGCGCTTGCAAGAATAATAATATTTCTTAATGAATGAGAAAAGAGATTTCTTCAGTGTGTTTAACAATCAGCAGCTGTTGTTTGTGCTGGTAACTCTGGTCCTAGAAAAGAAATTATTGTTTCATCAGTTTCTTCACTTTGTAAATGGAAATAGTTTAAGCATGTAATAAAGTCTGTATGGAGTTTAGGCTATGGGTCCCACTAAGTCTGGTGTTCAATTTGTGATGATAGAAAATATGCTTAGGGAAAGAGTACAAGAAACACAGCATGTTACCCTTTCCAGCAGTCAGTGATTTGGGGATTTTCTGAGCTGGAGGTCCATCTGAATCATCCTATGTAACGAGCATTTGTAAACCTATCATCTGTGGAATTTCTTAGATGTGTTCAAACAGGGATTGCACTTTTTTTCTTGCCCAGTGACCTATGACAGAGTGTCCCACAATAGAAGTCGATCTGTTTTTTCCTTTTGATACCTTCTGGTTCTTGAAATCACCTTTTATTTTTCATAACTCATCTCGTGTATTTCCATAATAATCTGTGATTTTATTAAGTCTTTATCGTGTTCTCCTAGCATTATCTTTTCCAGGTTGGAGTGTCCCGATCTGTTAGTACTCTTTTTGGATAGAAACTGTTTTGTGTTTCTGATCATTGTTACTTCTGCTTTGGATATATAAGTTAGAGTAGGTTGGGTTTTTTTAAGGTGGAGTGCTGAGGACTTCAGGTCATAATCAAAACAGACTTTTTCTGTTTTAACATTAGTTCCCTAAGAATTTAGAAAGCTCTGATTGCTGCTGAACTTTGAGCTGATATTTTTATAGAATTTTCCAAGTGATTCTCTGGTCTTTCTCGAGCAGTAGCTGCTGATTTAGTGTCTAATGTTATTTATAGTTAATTTGTGTTTGCATTGTCATTGAGTTTTAGTTACTGTTTTATCAGGCAGTTGCTTAGTATTGACATCCTTAAGTTTCAGAAAATTGAGAAGAATGGCTAATGTCCTAATTACATTCAAGGATATCTGATAAGCCCTTATTTTGGTATTGTACAATGATTGCCAAAGTGTGGATGATACACTTTTCACTTGTCTGACTTGCTAGGAATGTATAGCTTCCGGTTCTCCAGATTTGGTTTTGTGGCTAATCTGCCTGTTACGTTTCATATTCAGATCCTCTTAGGATTGTTGCTGAGGAACTGGCTACTTAGACAATCCATATCCTGCAATTTTCCCTTAGCAGATTTCTTGGGTCATCAGAAGTCTCTGTAGACAGCCCTAAAGTACTTTATTAGTGTCAAGTTAAAGATCTAGGCAAATAAATGATGTATGCTTTGTTTTAACAGATGAATACATGGTATTTAATAAGTGAAATGTACCGCTAGGCTTGTCCACAGTCTAAAATCTGTCATGTTTGCAGAGGGTTTTTTCTGCAGACAGCATTTGTTTTGCCTGTGTTTCAAGCCAACTGGGAGCAAGGAAATGATCACAGAAAAATGCTGTGCTGGAGCTCATGTATGTCCTGCTGACAGCATCAGAGCTTGTTGGTGTTCCCACAGCTTGAAGCATAGAGAGAGCAAGTACAGGTCTATCTTGCAAGTCACACTGTTTTTTAATGTTGCACTGTGAGTTCAGTATGGATTTTAAAAACTGGCAGATCTGTGCTGTTGCATACAAATTTGGCTAGCTCCTACCTCTGCTCTTGTCAGGAGACATGATCAAGTTCCTATCCAAAGGGAGTGTGCTCTCAGTGGAGCTTGTTTCTATTATGTCTTCAGATTCGGGTTCATTTGCAGCCAGCTGGCTTAGAGCACAGGCAGAGTGAGCAGCGCTCTGTATGAAACTGTGCACTTTTATATAAGGCAGCAGCTTGACTTGCGGATTCGTTTCTACTTGGGAGGAGAGAATCTACCTGGGGGAACACTGGGAGCATTTGCAGCCTGTACCTTTAAGTACCATGAGGCTGTACCCTAGTAAGCAGAGTCATGGAGCAAAGGCTTTGAAAAAAGCTTCCACAAAATACTCCCTTACTTTTGGCAGTGGAGTTTGGTCTGATGGCTGTAGGACTCCAGCCAGTGAACAAAGCTGTTCTCCGCAACAGGATCCGGTGCACCGTGGTTTTGTTCCTGTGTTTTGCATATGTGTATATATGGGGAAGAAATAATAAATTACATCTGATCGTCATTGAAGACTAGATTAATTAGATTTCAGTCTGTACATTAACATACTCATTGTGTTTCAAGTTGCGTTATCACTTAACTTCTTTCCTTTCTGAGTCTTTAAATACTTTGTATTCTTGTATCTTTGGCTCCTCCATTCATTCAGATACTACCTGTCAGGCTAAAATCTTATTTCTACATGGGTATAAACCATCTGTATATGGGTACAGAGCTACTTTCTTTGACGCATACGCAAGTGATACCAAAGTTTTTTGCTGTACAACTACAAATGAAGTGTGATCTGTGGGGACTTGGAATACGTTTTCTTTCATGCAGACCAATGTCTGCCAACTTGCCTCCTAGTATTTTCTTGGGTAGATTGGCCATTGGCTCAGAGTTTCACTAGTTTGCGTGCAGGCCTGAGCACACTGCATCCAGCTTTGTGTGACTCTGCTCTTTACCACTGCTAAATCAGGTTGAGTTGGGAAGTTAGCTTTTTTGGTGTTAAGTATCATGCTGGAGGTACTATGAGGAGGCAGATAAGAATCAAGACCTGGTCAGTAACAGCCTACCACTTTTGCCTTTTTTTTTTTTTTTAAGAGGGGCAGGGGAAACATGATTCTAATGCTAATTAATCCAGTTACAAATGGGTGGGTGGAATCACTATCTTCTGCTTCATGTTGTGATAAAATGGTCATGTCCTGGGTGAATTCCAATTTACAAAACAACAGGTAGCTGTGGGACGTTTCAATCCTTACCTAGGACCCTGAGTGTGGTGCTGGCTTCCTTTGGGGCAGCCCTAGTGTCATCTTTCTTCCAGTGTTTTGTAGAACTGACACTTGAATGCCAGGTGATGACATTGCTCTACCTTTTCTCTTTGATAATGCATGTTCATGGTGTGAAAAATTGTCACCCTTTTAATGCACTGTAAATCTTTCTATTAACTTGAATGTGTTCTTCCATGTACTTGTGCTGTGGAACAAAGAATTCAAAGGAAAGCTGTACTTCTTAGACTCAAATATGTGGAAGGAAACTAGCCAAAGTAATAAACACTGTTGTGTTTTCTGGTCTTCAGACAAGCCAGCACCATTGTTGAATTCCTCTTCCATTACAGCACTGAGCATTTTGACTGCTGACAAAAGATAACCTTTGGGGCAACGTATTCAATGTGTTAATACACACCTTTTTATGCAGTATGAGAAAATCAGCTGTAATTAATTCAGGTGGTGTCTAGTCTCTGCTAGAACTGTTATAAACTGATGTGGCAAAATGATGTTTCATGTAATTACTGTAGAACTTGGGTTAGAGGTGTTTCAATTACTTATGATCTCCAGAAATGTCTCGCAAAACCTGGAAATTTATTTTGTGAGCAATCAAAGATACAGCTCTATGAAGATGACCTGTGGAAGTGCTAGAAAGAGGCACTTCTGTTATTTGATATTAAAATCTGATGAGAGTGGGGATTTGGTGAGGCAGCATCATGACTAAATTTGCCTTCCACCACTACTGTGGTTGGAGGGAGACTTAGAAGGAAAGACTGCATAATTCCTTTGGTGTTTTTTTAAACTAGTGTTTACGTTGCCTGTATGCTGGGGTCACATCATGTCTTTAAATGACTGTCTTACAGTACCAAAGTTAGCTCTTAAGTTGAAGGATACATGCTTGTAACTTCAGATAGCTTTTTCTGCTTGTTTTTGTGTTGTTGAAAAACTAATTTAAAAGATAGTAACATAGAAAACATCAGAGAATTATTACTTTATTTCTAAAACTGACTGCATCATGTTAGTCAGAATAGCGTGTTCTAATATTGCTTTACCATGTCACTGTTTTTACTGACAGGAGATTGACAACTTCTTTCACTTGTTTTTTTTTAAACACTTGCTACTCT
>VYZV01021271.1:2822-26087 GCA_013401275.1 Pandion haliaetus | reverse complement strand
GTGGAGTTTTGCTGGCTGTGCTGGCACTGAGAGAGTCAGCAGCAATCATCTTTCTTCTAATAACCAAATGTGCTGAATATGAGCTGGTTATTGCAAACACAATTATTCGGTAATTGGATAAGCCTAAAATATCTTGGATACATTCTTGATCCAAGAGCTGGCAGCTTATTGATTATATCATTGTTTGGCAGAGGCATGCAGGCTGCAGGACTCATAAGATCCATACCCAGAGCAGACTGCTGGACCCACTATCATGGAATAGGCTCCAAGTTACTGATTCAACTACATTGTTGGAGAACTGGCACAAAGCCTGCTAGGCATAGACACAAAATGCTTTAAAGATCTAAATATTAAAGATCTAAACACTAAACAAGAGCTGTGTAACAGCATTCTTGCAAGGCTTGTCTGCCCAGGAACATGTAGCAGCACAGAATGGCGAGGAGAAAGCATTGTAGGATTGTGCGGTGCACTAGGGCACTGCTGATACAATTCATTTTGTCAGAAGTCAGCATCAGGACCAGTTTGATGTCTCAGTCAAAACCTATGCTGAGCAAAAAGAACCACCAAAACCCCGACTTCTCTGATTTCCCATTCCAGGGCAGAGAAAACACATTATAAAAACATTAGTCTTAAAGCTCAGGCAAAAACTGAAGAGAGCTTAAGATCAGCAGTAAGGTAAGGAAATTTACTTAAATTTACCATTTAAATGATGAAATTAAGTCCTTTTCAGACCAATGTAATAAAAAACACTTCCACATTTAAGGAAATGTGTAGCTAAAGCTGAACAATGGTTATATAATATGAAGCGGCTGGACTGGGAAGTTATTATAGCTCAATGTGAAATTAGGCAGGTGCGTACAGGTGTGCATGAGGTAGCCCTTAAAAATTTCCCCATTTTAGTTAAGCTAAATATATATCTCAGTATCTTTTCCAGATTTATTTTCCCTTTATGAGTGAGGGAAGATAGCTCAAATTCAACAAATATTGAGGATATCTAATTACAAGCATGTATTTTTTTACCTAAGGCGGTTGACAAGATTTTAAGTCCCACCTGTGTAAGAACCTCAAAAGATTCAATGAATGGGCTCAGTTTGGATAATAATTCGAATACCTAAGCAAAGTTTATCCAACAT
This sequence comes from Pandion haliaetus, assembly GCA_013401275.1. Classification (NCBI taxonomy): domain Eukaryota; kingdom Metazoa; phylum Chordata; class Aves; order Accipitriformes; family Pandionidae; genus Pandion; species Pandion haliaetus. The sequence goes on along the minus strand of VYZV01021271.1, from coordinate 24,954 downwards.
AGACAGTACTAACTGTCTTTCATATGCCTTTATTTACTCTAGGCTCAGATCTCAATTATGATGTGTTAACACAGGAAATGGGTCTCCTTTCCAGGCAAGGTATAGTCCTCAATTTGAGTAAGGTTGGCAGAATCAGGATTTTAGCACAATGGCTGAAAACTGATAATAGCACAACTTTGACTGCTGTAGTGATCCGGGCCTATCATGCTGTGGCTTCAGTAAAGGCTTCTAAGCTTTAATCATTGTCTTCCAGGCTGTAGTCTCTGACTTATTTGAAACAGCTGATCTTCCCCTGAGTGACTTGTCTGGTTATATTTGTGGTACCTGACCTACTTTGCAGCACTTCCCTTGGTATCACCTCATCATATGATGTTCCATGAAAGCGCTCAGAATTGGAACTCGTTCCCAATAAAAGCCAATAATTAAATAAAAATAAAAACACATTTGACAGCCCACAACAAAGGCAAATCTCAATGGCTTTTGCATGTGTTTGCCTGCTGAATCAGACAGTAGTTCCTGTCCCCACAGTGCTGCAGGATGATGGATCACCAAAATGACAAGAATCAGAATAGTACTTTGCACTGTATTCTTTCTCTTCTCTGGAATCTCAGAGAACATCAGATACATTAATTAATCCTCCCTGTTTTCCTGAGGTTGACTGTTAGACTCGTTTAACAAGTGGGTAAACCAATGCACAAAAGTGTGGTGACTTGCCTTCTCTGAACTCTACACCCACTTTGGGTCAAGATGCTCCAGCACTCCAGGCTTTATTTAGAACAACCCCATCATTTCTTTAATGGTAGGCAATTTCCCTTCCTTTAGGATGAATCTTACATCCTCTCTATTTGCAATTTAAATATGAGATGAATGAGCCAATGATAAAACTCCCATTGAGTTTAAGGAGTGTAAGGACATTACATTTATTTCTGAAGAAGAAGTCCCCCCACCCCTGTCCCATGCTATTAACCAGTTTAATAACACATATTACTTCTTCCTGCAAACCTATCTCCTTCTTTGAGCTCAGTGCATCTAGCCACTTAGCACAAGACCACATCACGTTCAGAAATGAGAGGTTACTGCCACATTTATGCTATACAGCGAAATAATTTCCAGTTCCAATTGTGAATATTGTCTTGGACATTTAAACTTTCCTAACCAGTGGGCTTATATTGCAGTATGAAAAAATAGTCCTGTGAAGGTGAGATTTCTAAACTTCCACCTGTACCTTACATGATAACTACTATGACCCCAAATTATGTCTGCTGATTGCAACCTTATTGCACATACCAGTAGAAATTACCCTAAGCTCTCCCAGCTTTGCAGACTTTCCTATAGTGAGGCCCTTCTATTAATCAGGAGATAATACAGTAGCTTCTGCCCACAGACTGTGAGCTGCAATCAATGGCTCGTGATTTCAAAAGCCATCTCCCAGCAGCTTTCTCACCAGTCACAAACGTATGGGAAAAAGTCACATCCCCTTAATCAAACAAATTAGTAAGGTAGATAAAGGAGATTTTACTTCCACTTGATGCCAAAATACTGAGGACATTGGCACTTCCATTCTCCTTCTGTTGTCTTTTTGGCTGATTTTCATGTGCCCAGTGCTAGTTGATGGCAGACACCAGTTTCAGCTAACAGCCTCCTGGACACTGCCTAGGACAGCTTCCACAAAGAAGAAGGGGGAAGGGGAGAAGCTTGCCTGCTGCTGCATTACCCTTCTTCATCCCTCTGGGATTGGCTCTTGTTCTACTGCAGACCTGAGAGGTTGCCTTTTCACTCAGTTGATTTAATTTAATTAGCCTCTGTGAAGCAGAGGCTTAAAGTTGCTAAACCAAAGCTCACAAGAATCCAGTTGACAAAATGCAAGGCACAAAATCAAAAGCTAATTTTTTGCAAAGTTCACTTGTGGACCAGTGTGAAATACATGGTAAAGATCAAAAAGTCTTAGACATTTGTCAAAAATATGAGGCTTCAAAGACACAGTAATTTAGCTTAATTCCGAAGAGCATTAGCAGACCCGCAATAAAGAATTAACTCTTGTCTCTGGTGCTTCAGTAAGATTTTCAGATATGTGGTCCTGTAATTCAACGAAATACTTCACAGTATGTGCAAAATAATAATAAAAATATTCCTTGACCCATTTTCTTTAGCTTTATTCCCAATTATCTTTAGTTGTTTCTGAAAAAGAGACTTTTTTTTTTCCAAGTATGGAATAGCTACAGCTGTTGCACTTTAAAAGTTCCTCCTGTTTTGAAAGAAATTATGCTATCCAGCAGTATTTCCCATTTAAATCTATCACACTCTGACTGTATCCAGCGTGTTCTCCTCACTCTGATGTTAGCTGTTTGAATTTGTTTCAGCTGACTTCTTTATATACTTGCTATCTTCTGAAGTTTGCACCAGCACCGGCTGGTCAATCAGAAAACTTTTCACCTTCTCAGTTGACTTTTCTTCCTCTTTAGAAGACGCCAAATAGTGGCATACATTAGAGCTTTTACCTCTGCCTTGACAAGGTTTTTGAAACAGTGTCTATAACCATGGATTCCACAGAATCCCAACAATTCCTTCTCTGTGTAACTTCACCAAGGACAAAAGATTATTTGGCTCCTTCTCTCACAAGTGTACTTTGCAGGTCCAAATGAGCTTTCTTAAGCAGAAAAATCATGCTCTGGAAAAATGTCTGTCTCTCATTATACAGTTCTTTTCATGTTACATTTTACAATAAGAAGTAGTAAATGAAGTGCCAGTGGCTGTTCAGTAAGTCAAAAGCATGATCAAGAAAACAACAATTTGCCAAAAATGATCTTAAACCATTTTTCCATATTTTAAATACACTTCTCTGAAATTCTGGTAGTTGAATGCTCTGCTTTGTCTACATTGCCTTCAGACTAATTGATTATATTTTTCTATCATAATCTTCATTGTGGAACCTATCATGCTCCATCTCCTAACTCTGGATATGGAAGTGATTGTAAAAGTAACAGGTTAAACCAGTATAGCAAACCTGTCTCTCCCTCACAAGCTGTTGCGCTCACTCACTCAGTGTCTTTCACTTAGTTGAATTGAATTATGCGGTGGTCAACTCTCCTCCATACAATGGGTTTTGCAAGACTGCTGAATGGCTGTTTTCAGCATAGTCTCATTTAGCAGATATTCCCATGTGGCTTCCATGCATCCCCATACTAATACTGTTCTCTGTGTAAACACATGGATTGCATTACTTGATGTCCTTTTGATCTGAACATTAAAAAAAAAAACCAACAAACTAATAAGAAGTCAGGTTTCTTTTCAAGCTACTGGGCAACAGCACAATTCCCCTCTTCTGGCTCCTTCACCTGTGGCAGCTGACTGCTGTGGATCATTTCTGCAACCCTAGTTGCATTCTGGATCTCTGTTTTCTCTTTCACTGGCACTGTCTCTTCACTTGAATTTGTGTGTGTATGTGTGTGTATATGTGCATTTTTCCCCTTTCTCTAATTTTTTGGCCTCAGAACCTTCCCTGAGTCTTCAACTACTGCTAAAACACAGTTCATCAGCGCTTGCCTGCTTGCTCCTGCTGGGTGGGAAAGCATTAAAACTTTGAGAAGGATGGTCAATGTCTCTTTGCCAGCTTGGTTTTTTTAAGGCAGATTCCCCACTGGTGTAGATAGCTGAGCTTCTATGAATCCACATTACTTAAGCTGAGGATCTGGGCCTTTGATTTACTTTTCCCAGCTGTAGCCGTACTGGCTTGTTCAATTACTTTTATAACTGTGTCATTCAATTCCATCTGAGCACTACTATGGCACTGTGATTTAGCTCAGACCCTACTTAACACAGAATTTATCGTCTCAGTAGATAAATGATGACTGTATACTATTTCTCCTAATAACTTGAATACTACTGATAACATAATGTGTACAGCACATTTGATGTGGAAGGGTCCCAGGTGCTTTATAACATAGTATATGAACTATATAAAAAGATAACTCTGCTCCCTGCTGAAATGCAGCCATCTCTGCTGTGAAGCAGGCATAACCACACTGCAGAACAGTTTGGGATGCAAAGTGGTGTCCAACTGAAACTGCAAGGGGAATTTTATGTAAGTAGAATATAATTACCCAAGCTGGATGTCAGCCAGGACTCGGGGAACACCCTGGATCTTGGAGGAACTGCCAATGGGAGATGGAGATGTTACTACAGGCATACATGCTCTTGTTTCTTGATCAATTCCAAGTGGATAACTTGTTGTCTTTTAATTTCCTCTTTAATGCTTATCTTTTTTTATCAGCTGCTCTTTCTGTAGCCTTATTATGTGTCATGTTCTGATTTCTCCCTTCTTACATTTCCTTTCCTACATTTCACACATCCCAGTATTTCCCCCCCACTTTCTTTCATCCAAAGCACTCCTAGTCCTAGCAAAAAGGACAAAATTAGCTGTTTACATCATGTTGTTGAATAAAAAGTTTGCTATATGAGGGTNCCCCCCCCACCCCGGGATGGTGGAATTCTCTATATTGAGTGTCTGTACAAAGGCCCCCTTCACACAACCCTCTCCAAAACTCCTTAAGGCTTACACTAAGTCAATGGCAAAACTCTTCAACCAGAAGAGGCTTTGCTCCTGGAAAGCCATGTGATGCTGAGGGACTCGAGCAGTGAGGAGGTGAATATTGGCAGTCATAAAAATGAACACTATAATTTCTCAGCTCACTTTATAAACCAGCTCTCCACTGGCTTCTGAGCTGCCACAGAAACTCCCATAGCAGAGAGGCAGCTTGGCAGCACACCCAGGCGCAGCTGCCCTTGGGCAAGACTTTCACTCTAAAACATGTCACCAGGTGTCAAGGGCTATATTTCAGTGTCTGCTCCACCTATGCTAGGTTGTATAACATTTCATTAGGGTCCTTGGCCAACTTGAGAGATTTGGAGCAGTCTTCATACTGCTCTGGGCTAGGAGTCAGTGTCCTGAGTCTGGCCGGAATGGCTGGGAGTGCTGGTTGTGTCCCTGAGAGGTCTCTTTCATCTGCACGCATCAAAATTTTGGTCAAACTGTGAATCTGCTCCCATATCTTCAAATATTAACTATTATACATGTGAAACATTTAGAGAACAGTATGCTGCCTGACCCTTGTTTCTTCCTCTCAATCTAGCGTGCTCCACTTCTCTACCCTAATGCAATTCTTCATTCTGCTGAGTGAAATCAAGTGTCAAAGTTCACAAAACTATGCTGGGTGAAATGTGGTATTTTTTCCCTGACTTCATTGCAACATTGTCTCACTTTCTGTGTGAAATGTTCCACTCAGCTCCACTCTGTAATCAAAGGCTGATGAAATATCAAGGCTCAATTAATTATTACAGTGCCTAGCAGCACTGCTGAAGTTGGTGGGTGGAGAACTCATTCCTTTTAATTTTGCATTGAATTCTATCCTGCCACATGAGTTCTCAGGTCAGGATCTCAACATATACTTTGTGGAGAGTTTCATTTGAACTTCACAAATCAGGAAAACATGCTTTTCCATTTTAATACAGTGGTAAAGTAAATGTTTATTTGTTTTACTTTGAATACTATAATCTTTTTTACCTGACCTGTGCAACTGGAATCACTTTGAAATTTTTGTGTTATTGTCCTTTTCACTGAATTGATTTTGTTTGTCAGATGGTTTTCTGTGCACATGATGAATCCCTAGTAAATTGTCAGCTAACTATGCAACTATGTGAATGAGGGGGTTGGTGGTTACAAGGGTTGGAGTATTTTAGAAAGAAAAAGAGAAAAATCTTCCCTGTCAGTCTGTCCCTTTCTTTCTTGAAGCAAGAAAGAATCAGAGCTTTCTTTTTGGCTGGAAATTTTGCAGATGTTCATTTTTATGTATTTAATTGGCTGCATTGTCAGTGACATGAACTTTTGCTAAGGGAAACTAAAAATACTTGAATAATAAACAGAAATGGAGTGTAATAATTATATGTGTTATTTACTGGAAAGTGTTGAATTTATTATCGTGGGCATCATTGTCATCAGGGTTATCGCTGTTGTTATAGCTTTGTTGAGATGCATCATTCAAAATCCCAGAGGATCTGACTGTGCTAGGAGCTGGCTGTGCTATGCACTGGGTGAACACAAAATAAAAATCTTGTCCCCGCTGCAAAGAGCTTGCAGGCCACGGGAAGAATTGGTAGTGCAGTTTTTTTCTGAAAGAATTCATTTGTGATTAAATTTCTTTTATTTTCTCCCAGATGATTTATAGATGCTTTAAAAACTCTGGGACCGCTCTAAACTCCATTGAAATCAATGCAAAAGCACAGCTAGGACTGATTTATTTCTTGTCATGTGGAAACCTACAGCTTATACAGACCAGAATCACTTTCTGTAGCACTGAAATGTAACCACTTCTCGAGTGGAATATAGCAACTTTTACACAGTTTCTTTCAATAAAAAAATAATAAGCTTGACTCTTTAATGACAGAAAACAAAGACTATCTTTATCTCACCAAGCTTCTTGGCAGAGTGTGAACAGAACTGGCCTACTGCAATTATTGTCTTCTTTTGAGTTTGCTGAGGACACTGGCGTAATATCTGTTTTTTCCATCTGATCTCAAGTGACCGCAACTGTTCAGGGCTTTGGTTTTCTCTGATCTAAATGATTGCAGCTCAAGCACCAGAGTGTCCCCAAGCACCATGCTGGGAGGCTGGCTCCACACTGACTCAGAGGGAGCATTCCCATCTAGCTGACTCACCAGCACTCAAGTGCACTGCCAGCAATCCAGATATTAAACTGATCCTCCATCAACATGGGGAGGGGGAGGGAAGAGAACAGATTAGTTTTAAAAAATGAAATACTGATGGAACTGAGTGCATCAATTGGACCATTTTGCCATATGCAATAGACCAAACTAAACAACTTAAATGGCCAAGTTATTTAAGTTTGCAAAGCAGATGCTGTGCGAGCTTCTGCCTTTTTTTTCACAGGGTTGTTTATTACATATTGCATCCAGACAAATTCATCGTCCTTTCGATGGGACTTCACAAGCAAGGCTTGTAGAACTTAATTTTTCCCCCTCTGACTCTAGCTAGACTGTGTGAAATATTTTTAAAGAGGTTTGTAGAGTCATTATCTTTTATTAGATCAACTGATATGGTTGGTAAAAAAACAACAAGCTGTAAGGCACACAGACTCTTCTTCAGGTTTTAAACCATATTAAGGAAGCAGTGATAAAGCATATGCTATACGAGTTGTTATTGTTTGGGCATTTTTACATGTTAGTTCTATAAGGTTTTTTCCAAAGTAACAAATAATGCATTTGCAGTTGATCTGTCACTGGTGTTGGATGATGTAAGCTTTTATTGTCTTCCCCAAAAAATTCAGATTACTTTTTTTTTCACATAGAAACTGAAAATCAATATTACCAATCAAAATTCTGAAGATAATAGGGTCAGAAAAATGTTCAGGTGAATAAAGAGATTTTACTTCAATAATTTTGAATTTTCCAACACCTTTTACTCTAGTGAACTTAATTCCATAGCAGAAATTTACTTCTAAGAATAATTCTGCCCTGTCAAAAAAATTTTTTACTAGAAACGTTTGACAAGATTGACTGCTTCCTGTTTTGGTTTGACAGAGTTACATACTCAGATGGGGAAATGGTTTTCAAGGAACCCCTGAGGAATGCTACATATGACAGTACATCTCTGAATTCAGTTTTATGAACTTTTAGAAGGAAATTGCATTACAGGGCTGTTCCTGCCTTGATGATCGGGGATTATGTCGCTAGTTTTTTTCAGTGGAGGGAAAGTCAATCTTAGTTTTGCAAATGAAAACATTAGGGAATGTATAGGAAAATGTATTAGCAAAGGAACAGGCAACCTTGAATTTCATGGGGATTATGCCTATAGTCATAATTTAGAAAAATGCCTTGCTTAATTTAGAGGGGTTTCCTCAAACTTCACTTCTTTCCTTCCTCTTTCCCTTCCATTTTCAGCCCTGCCTGGCTGTAGGGTCCCTCTAGATGAGTGGTGTTTATTGTGTATTTTCCTTTGGCAAAAGTGAAAGATGATTGTGCTTTTTGGATGGAAAGTCATGTGTTTTCTATTATTCTACATGTTTAATTTAACTCATGGACAGAAGCCCAATAACTGAACATGGATACTTTATAAATCAATTATTTTTCTAGCTTTTCAGCTCCAAGGCATGTGTAGGTGAGATACAAGAATGTAACCAAAATAATACTTTCATTTTTTGTTAATCCGGGTTAAAATTTTTGCTATATATTAAGAGCAGTTTTAATATAAAATTTACTTTGTAGTAGTGCCAGAATGTAAACCTGTACTTAAAATTGAACAATGTATAATAATGGAATTCTGATTCACAGCAGGAGAAAAATACTGCTGAAGCAAATATTTTAATGAAGTACTTCAGTGGAAGCAAAAAGTATTTTTAGGGCAGATAAGAAAGAAATGACAGTAGCCAGTGAAGAACGTGTGTGTCTGGCCATTCCCCCCATGCCGAGAAAAGACCTGAACTTGATTGCACATTAAGGGGAAAAATGTGGTAGTTTGATTGGGAAAGTGTGCTTAGTTTTTGAACAATAAACATTAAGCAGCTGTGGGGTTTTGTGCTAAATCTTATTACTACAGTTAGATTGTTTAACCTTTCTTTGGGAAAAAAAAAATGCATAGAAAAAATGAAGAAAATATTTGAGTTCTTAATACCTCAGTGTACATTGGAGAACCATCCTTCTTTCTGTAATAACACATGAAGTGCAGTGCGCTAGATTGCATTTTTAATGCTTCAAGAACATTACTTTGCAATGAATGTGCTTCAGAAAAACAGTTTTGCTGTGTATTTTATTGGCTGAGTTAACACAACAAATACTATAAATCCAGTAATTACTAATTGCCTCCTCCATTATAATGTAAGAAATGAATCATAAACCTTTTATTACTTTAACGGTGGACTACAGGAAGGATTAATCTTCCAGTGAAGCATTTTTCATATTTACCTGGTTCCTTCTGTTATACTGTACTCATTTTCTCTTCCCAGTCTTCCTATTTAATGCTCTGTAGTGGCCCCTACTGGGAAAGACATGCCGGAAACTTATCAGCAGCCTTGGCATCTGGTGATAAAGCTATTTAGCTGTTGGTGGTTTAGCAATTACCCCTTGGTGGGGAGAGGAAACAAAATTAGGAGGCAGTTCTAAGTAACCTTTTACCGTCCATTGCTCTAGTTGTGGCATGTACACTGCTGATACCTCTGTAATGCACCATCTCAGGGTGCCCAAAAGCTTGTGTAAAGATGAGCCTGACAAAGGGAAACTGAGGAGCATGAAGTATTACATGAACACATACTATTAGGAGTCAAATATTTATGCAGATTTTGCGTTGAGCCCCTGACATAATTATGCACCTGGATTCATTTTCTCTTCATAAAGTGAGATTTGTTAATAAATCTGGGGACTGTTCTTGAATTCGAGATGTTTACAACAGAGTTCCAAATGCCTTTTTCATGTGGTATTTACCTTTATTACTATTACTATTAATAATGATTTTGGATTATAAGGTCACTGAGAAGCCCTAACTGAGATCTGACTCTTGCTGATAGGAGATCTACAAATGAATGTGAAGTGGCAGCTCCTGCCCCAGAAAGTTATGTGTAGTGGAAAGTGAAGAAGTTGTTTAACTACTTTCCAATTAAGTCAGTGGCTGAATGAGGCAGAGAACTATGATCTTGCCTAGTTACAAGTTCCATCTGTTCTGTACCGTCTCCTTTCAAGCCTAAACACCCATATGAAACCTTTCACATTACTCACTCTGCACAAGGATTGCTATCCAACATATACAGACAAAATGGTCCTCTTTAGGAGAAAAATTCCTTGTAAGCATTTTATCTGTTTCAAAACTGGACTCAGTTGTAACAGTAATAGGTGACTTGGGGCAGAAGACTATGTTTTGAGGGGTGAATAAATCTTGTGCACCTTGAGGCCTCTTTTCATCTTTCTGCCAGGATAACACAGCCTTAACTCTGTAATGTCTTACACATACCAAGATACAGACAGGTGGCATAAAGGGCTGAAGTGTAAATGGAAGTTTCTTCTGTCGTACTCACCTTTGATCTCTATTTATCAGTGAAAAGCAGAAGCAACTCTGCTTTAACTGGTGGGTTTACAGCATTTTATAGCTAGAAGTTGACCCAGAGTCCCAAGTAAAGTACCCAGTTCTGGAAATCGAAAATACTATGAAAAGGGAGTAGAAGACTCGAGAAAACAAAGCTTAAAGGCTTGAATTAACTTAAAGGAATTGACTTAAGGATGATTTTTCCCCTCTTCAAATGCCAAAAGGTGTGAGAAATCAAATTAGTTTGAACACATTAGTTTTGTGGCATCTAAGGTCAACATATGACAAGGATAGAAGCCATAGAGATTACTACCAAGATGCACGCTGCTCTAGAGAGTTTACAATCTGAATAGGTTCCTGGAAACATTTTTTTCATACAGGATACTTCCCACACCCCCATCTTTCCGGACATGAATGGTCCATGCACATGAGTAAACAATTATGTGAATTTGGTAAGGACTGAGGTCTTGAAGCCTGGTGATGTGCAACAGGAGGACAAAGTAGCTATGCAATGTGAAGCTGGATAGGAGGATAAGATTACAACATAAACAGTGTTCTGCAACAAGAACAAGAAAAAAAACCTCCAGAAAGCTCAGCTTTCTGCTTCTGTTGTTGCACTGCACCTGTGTTTAGAGCTGTACATGTAAATAGAGCAAATATTTTCATCCCTGGTGACCTTTTTAGTCTGCCGGGATGCGACCTTTTTAGTCTGCCGGGATGCCACCATTTTCCTCCTTGGAATACCAGTGCCGACTCCTGCTTTCTTTTGGATGTCACACTATTTCAAATTACCTGATATAATAACCTGTAATATGATAATATGAGGTAATATGACCAGAACAGCCGTATTGTTTGCATTACAGAACAAATCAACAGTGTGATGATGTTTTGATTTAAACTCAGCCTCTATTCCCTTTTGTCTTTCAACGACTGAGCTTAAGTGGACAACTTAATTTCTTTTGATCTGTATTTATATCTGAAGAGTCAAACAACAGAATGTATCCGTAGAAATATTCCTCCTCATCATCCAGCTACAGCACATTAGCTTACAGGTTTCTCAAAATGTAATTTATTTCTAAAATGTTTAGAGTTTGTTTTGGGTGTCTGTGCCCAGGTGCTGGGAGCAGAGGGCTGCAGGGCAGCCACTGTGAGGAGAGGCTGGGCCTGCCTGGTGCTGGACACAGCCGGTTCCAGCCGGCTCCAACGGCCCCACTGTAGGACACAGCTGCACCCATGAGCTAAGCTGGTGGTGCCCCTGGGAAAACATATTTAAGAAAGGGCAGCAAAGGCTGCACAGAGGGAGGAAGAGCAGGGAACAAAGAGTGAGAAGCAGCAAAGGGAACACCAAGGTCAGGAGGAGGAGAAGGATGAGGTGCTCCATGGTGGAGCAGATATCCACACTGCAGCCTGTGGGGAGAACCATGGCAAAGCAAGTGGGTATTTCCTGAAGGAGCTGTGGCCCATGGGAAAGAGCCCACCCTGGAACAGGGGGAAAGTGTGAGAGGGAAGGAGCATCAGAAAGAAACCTTTTCATTACTTTCCATTTTGAATGTTTTCCGGTTCCTTTCTGATTTGAAGATCTCAAAATATTACAGAACATTTATTTACCAAGCTTCAAAACTGTGTTGTCACATGGGGAAATATGGTAACATCCATTTTGAGAGGAGTTAGTGATATAGCTGTCAGAGTGACATGATTGGAGACAGACCATGGGGTTCCTAATGCTTCTCTGTTAGTTTTATACTCCAGATTAAGTCATCTTTGACACTTAAATGCTTCAAAGCTCCTAACTGTCCTATGTCTTTATACTATTTCTCAAAATCCTATTGCTGAATGCATTTTTCCTACCTTTGGCCATTTCACGTTGGTCCCTCCAAACCCTGGCTCACAGGAGATGTTGCCTTGTGTCTTACTTTGTCTGTGTTATACCAGCAGTTCTCAGCTAAATCCAGCATTCAGAAATGACAAATCAGCCTCCTGCGTTGTCATGAGGGTGAATGTAACTGGAAGGAGACAAGAGAAGGAAAATGATCCTTACTTGCTGTAGGTCTTCTGATCTCATGAGACATCATTTTACAGGCTCTTTGTCCATACCACTAGTGTCTGAAATATTTCTTAATGAAGAATAACTCTCCTTCCCCGAAGCTGAAATTCTCACATGACTCCAGAAGCCAGAACTTTTTTTCAAAAAAAGAGTATTTTTTAAAGACAAATAGATTTAAAAACTCCCTAGCTCCAATGCCATTGGTTAGGGGGATTAAGGAGGGCAAAGAGAGGTATTAAAGACTAAATTCATTGCTAGTTCAAACCAAGAGAAGCCTGTGGATAATCTAGCTGTTCTGTCTGTTCCATAAAGTACAGGGTTATCTACAGTTACAGCTCTATAAAGAAGCCTTACATAAGTCACACATCGTCCCCATCACAACATGCTATAACTGTCCCTAATAGCTGACTGACCATTTATTACAGACTTTCATTTCTTTACTAAATACTAGTTCATGTAGAGGAGTTTGAGTGAATGTGGGTAAATAGATATATTTATATGTATGTTTTATATATATAAAAACCAAACCCAAATGTGAGCAAGCAACAACCAATGTAAATTTTATGCATGTCTATCTAAGGTTTTAATGACAGCTCTAGCACTGTCTCAGGGTTAAGGTTCATGAACAAAACAATGATAAAGGACTACCGCCTGTCACAGCTGCTAAAAAAAGAAGAGGAAGAAGAAGAAGTAAAGAAAAGAAAAAAGTTTTTGTTAATTAAAAGGATTTTGCCTTAGAATCAAAGAGGCTGTGGATGAAGAAATCTGCAGAAATTATCTAAGGCCGCCTCAACCTTAGCATTTATTATTCAACACCTCACTCATTGCCCTGATTATAAATATTTAATCACTCAACAACTGTAAGTGCTTGTGTCTTCCTGGAGGACCTGCAAGCATTAGGAAATAAAGGGATGGGGGGAGCGGAGAGGAGGGGGACTAGAAAGGCAGAGAGCCTAAAAGATGTGTCGAGATTATGCAGGGACAAGTGAAAAGGTGTGAAGGACGCCACTGAATTGGGCCTTTGTAATCAGGTTGCACGAACACCTGAACGCTAATTCATTTTGTTTCTATTCACTGGACTTCAAAGCCATATTTTTTTTATTGCATGGCAGTCTCTGACAGAGGGGTGCCCTTGGAGAACAGGCAGAAAATGTTCTTAATGAAAGCAGAGCCCCGAGCAGTGAGAGGTGCCATCCATGTACCCTCCTTTGTCTGTCACAAAAAAAGCAGGCTAGCTTGGCAGGCTTTTGGGCCTATCAATAATGCATGGGAAGAATTACATCCACCCTGGTGCCAGGAGAAGGGAACGTCAGAGAAAAGTGTTGTGTTACACTGCCCTGAAAGTACGTTTACTTCCTATATGTCCTCCTCTCCATACAGAACATGTGCTTTTGAATATAGGTTCATAATATATGGCTTACACGCTCTCTGAAGGAGTGGTGTTACTTTCTGTACCTGTAAGGTGTATGCTGATTTTCATACAATGTTGTTGAGGTGCTTGGAGTATGGTGTTTCAGCCTGAAATCCTGTGAGGTTAGTTGTAAGAGTTAGTTTTGTATTGTGAGGGGAAAAAAAGACCTTAAAACAATAGGGGGAAAACCCTCTTTGCTTCTTAATACATGACATTGTTTGGAGTGTCCCCAATTTGCCTTCATTCTGGTTTAGACATGAATGTATTTTATGTCCTTTTCCTTTGTTTTTTTCCGCTCAGCACTGGAAAGAAAAATAAATATTTTAAGAAGAGTAAGTTTTGAATATATTTTCATGTAAGAATGAGGAACTTCCAAAACCTTAATATATTCAAAGGTACAGCATAAAATTAAGGATATATGCTGCAAACCACGATTCTTTTTTAACTTCTCTCCCGTAACAAGAGCTGCACCCTTGAGGGCTTATTTCTTTCAGACAATATTGCACACTTTTCATCATTTCTTGTATAAACATGTCCTCCACAAGCACAGCCACCAGTGATTTGGCAAAGTACTCAGAGGCCTCTATTTTCTTCTCAGAAGTTTCAGGATATAGGGTGGGCATTCTGCAGTTTGGCCCAGCCAGTGCTCGTGCAGACTTTCCAAGAGATTTTTGCCAAAGCACAGCAGAGAGTTAAATGTTTACTTGCATATTTTGTTCAGCTCAGTTCAGTCAAAGTGCTACTCCTGAAGCCTGCAGAAGGAAGGCCTTGGCAAGTGCTTCAGCCTTCAGCTCTGAAGTGAAGACTTGGGTATGGTGAACTAATATCTCTTGTGTCCTAGGGTGACTGAGGGAGGCTGAGCATGCAGTTAAGCTTAGTACATCACACTCATAAAATCTTCATTGGAAAAAGTGAACTAACTGGGCAAGCAATGGGTGGATTTGAGAATTTAAGTCTTCCCTGTGTAGGCAAGGGGATTGAACCAAGCATATTGTTCCTGGTGGAATTGGCTGGCATCCAGCCTTACCGTCCTGACTGTGCCAGCTCTACTGCATAGAACAGTCTGCTCTTCCATGTCAGAGATACTGCGACATTAGCTACAATGGAGCCCAATAACCGAGTAAAAGTGTCTGGGGAAGAAGATAAATTTGTGGTGTCCAAATGCAAACGTTTGTGCTCTTCATTCTGGTGCGGGTGGACGCTGTCCAGAATGTCCAGAAGTCACAAGTAGTCTTATGATCATTAGCAATGGCCTCGGGAATATAGAGAAGATGCCAAGGCAGTAAAGAAAAAACCTGATACTCCATTTTCTTTAAAGAAAGAAATTCATTCTTTTAGCAGGGTTTGCATTTTTGTGACTTCCCTGTGAGGGACCACAGGGATCTGCAATGGGAGTTATATTATTTTGAAGGGATTAATATTGTCTCCTCCAACATAGATAAATAGGAGACTACTGAAGGTATGCTGTATCAGCAAGCTGGCACCTTATCATCTTAAAGTGGAAGATTCATAGCCAGCCCTGTTTACTGTGATTCTGCATTTGTAACACCCACTGCAAGAGAAAGACAATCCATACAATAATAGGGCCTTCCTCTTAAACTGCCTCCTTCCTTTACAACAGTTGTTTTGGAGAAATGCAGTTTGAATGAGTCACAATAAAGGGAAATGTATTGTCACTATGGAACTTAATAACGATAGGTGTCTGAGCTGGAGCTTGGGGTGATTGTAGCTAATCTTTCAATAATGGCACTCAAAGTCCTTTGCTATTCTATGAAGCACTGGAAGGCTGGCTTGCTAGCCCTCTGTTTTCACAAAAACACCCAGAGATGGGAGCCCACAGACAGACTCAACAGTAGCATGTGTATGACATGATTCCCTTTGCTTACGGCTCTCCAGACCTCACAGCACTCCTGAGAGATTCAGATAAGGTGTGTGTCCCTCTCTATCATTGCAGGCATTCTTACCTGCTTAGAAAGCTAACCTGCAACCTGTAAATCTTGTTGCAATAATGAAGCTTGGCACTGCCTGTGGGCTGCCTCCTCCACCTCCTCTCTTTCTCCTTCTCTCTGTGCCTGGGGTTGGCCACAGCCAGAGCTAAGAGCATGCTTCTGCTGTGGTGCCAAGCAGCCCCAGGCTTCTGCCAAGCAACTGCCTGTTTTGTCTTTGGCCGCTGTGTGTAAAATGGCAGATCTAATGAGACAACTTGGAGCAGCTGGTTTTGGCTGTTCCTCTGGCACAAGTGATTATAGCCACAAGTTGGGGTGTGAATGGTTTGTACCTCAAAGACCATTTTCACCCAGGTGAACTCCTTTGAAAATTCCTTAGTGGGAGTAATTTCTTGCTGCCAGCCCCAGCATTTCACTTGTGCCAGACTCCACTCTTTGTCCTTCCCCCCACTGCAGTTTCCTTCCAAAATACATCATAGGTGCAAAGCCCCACTAGTGCTTAAGCAAGTGACCAGTGCAGAGTGAAAGCCTTTTGAAAAGGCCCTTCAGCCCTGCAGCGAGGGACACTCAGAGGGAAAGACATTCCTCATCTGCCTTCTGCAGAATGCGTATCCCAAAATGTCAGCTCAGGGATCACCCCTCATTTGTGCCCTGTGAAGATGTTAGTGGCGCCTGCTCTCTGCAAAAGGATGTGAGCCATAAACATGCTAACGGCAGACTGGAGTTCTGGTTTCAAATGTGAAGATACAGTTAACTCTAAGAGGCCTGTTCTTCCCTTGGTTTATGCAGATGAGTAATACTAATGGGACTTACACATATGGACATCAAGGGGAAGCTTATTTTCCTTGAAATTAATACACATCAAACATTTTTTTTTACATGACTATCTTCAAGCTGCACTAAAGTACCCAGTGCCCTGAACTGAACTGAAAAAATGTAATTGGTTAGTGCTTCCTTCACCTGCCTTTGCTTTGCTTTGCCTTTTTTTTCAGAGAATGAAGATGACTCGTGCAATGCAGTTTTGATAAACTAAAGATTAAATAAAAACAGAAAAAAAATTCTCCACATGTACTGTACTTTTCTTAGTAAGATCAGTGCACAATGTGTCATCTTCCTCTCTTCTCCTTGGAGAGATAAGAAGTGACTCATTACCTTGCTTCACTTTAATATTTTAGATATATGAAAAGACAGAGACAGTAACGAGAGTCAGTGAACAGGAATATGAATGTTGGAGGTGGGGGAAGAAGGTTTGGAATGATACGTAAAGAGGAGAAGCTGAAGTGAAATGATGTTCTGGAGAATAAGCATACTCACTTTTGATGGGGGAGGTAGGGACAAGTGCACTTCTGTTTACTTAATTAGCATGTGGAATACTTTGGAATAAGTTATACGCATTTTGATCCCATATGAGTTATTATAATAGCTTGCCAACATAAAAACATTTGGAAATGCCAAACAGTGTAGTGAATCTTTAAAAGAGCCTGTTTGCAATCAATGATTGTTTTATGTTCCTATTAGAGAATGGAATGATATATGGCATTGCTGCGTGATATACTGCACCCCAGTTTACTGAATTTATCAGAGAAACAAACAAGACCATAATGACTCACAAGCACTGAGGGTAGTACGGACCTGTGTGGGCTTCCCAATAGTTTAGCTAATCCTTCATAGCATATTGTATGCTGAAACACACTATCATCTTTTCACTCCCTACTTCTAAGTCATTACATAAGGACCCTTTTAACATACATTATTGAAAAATCTCTATTACAGTCCATCATTTTAGTGAATTTGATTAAATCTCCATGATGGAAAATAGGGTATTATAACACATGCACTTGTATTGCAAAGGTCCTGCTGTAGTTGAGGCTTGGATGCCTTATTACATTCAAACGAACTGTCCTGGGAAAATAATTTAGTGAGAAATGAACTTAGAGAACTAAAAGCATTTAGATCTGAACAAATTACTGAGCAAAATTGCCTTGCCATGAAATCTTAGACTCATTGTCAAAGATGTTTAGTCTACTCTGCATGTTTGATCTATAAGGGCTCTATTCAGAGCAAATTTCCTTTTCCACGGTTTTGGCCACAGAGACTCCATGAGGCTTCTACAACTTGGCACTTAGAGATCCCTCAGCTTGGTTTTAGAGCCAAACATTTCTGGGCACTCCTCCGGAGGAGCTTTGGCTCAAGACTTTGGCAAAAGCCACTGCCTAGAGCTGAGCAAAAAAGTTGTCATGCCTACCTTCATGCCCTTATATGGGGGACCCATTGACTGATAATGTCAGATCTGCTCAGGCCCTTGTCCTAGGGGGGAACAGTGGTATCACAGAGTTCAGAGAGTCCTCCCAAGCAGGCTGAGAGCACCACTATAGCATAGACAAATGACTTGCTCATGCTTGCCTGTAGTCTGCTAGAAATACTGGAAGGGGGCTCTGGCACATGGGTTTGTCACAACTTGCTATGGATCTACTTGTATCTACAAATTGACTGGCATGCTAACAGATGGTCTTTCTTCTGTGCGTTTGTCTTGCTTAAATATGGTACTGTCCCTGATGCTGAATGGCTGCTGGCTTCCACCCCAGAGGTGGCTGCATTTCAGTGTCAGATGAGGGGATAAAATGCTCTAGGACCCTTTGGGAGGAAAGAAGAACTGTACAAAAAACGTGTGTTGCTCATGCAGTGATTGCACAATTTATGGATGCTTTTAATGTTGATTTTCTGGTAGACCCTTATCCTTCTGAGATGGTATAAGATCTGTTCTCATCTGGTTCATATGCAGTGGTCTGGAACCCCTACACATCAGGACAGGAAACAAGTATGGCTTAAGAAGTGATCTCAGGCAGAGGCGGAAAGGAAATGCTTTGCTGCCTCTACAGTGTCTTCTACCAACTTGTACGTAACATGGCTAATGCCACACAGTGTACAAAACTGAACTTTCCTCACAGACTAAAACAATTACCATTGCCACCACTTTTGTTGAAACCTGTCATAATACCAATCTCCTTTTGGCCTCAGAGTCCCAGAGGATTATACAGCTGCAAAAGGAGTGCCTAGCAGGCACAGAAATGTGGCCCTTTCTACTGAAACATGGAAAGACATGGCTGATTTCCTCCCCAGAAAGGATGATGTCAGGCAAATGGCACCACATCATACCTCTGCTTTTTATGTCTCCCAGCAGGGCCAGCTTCCCCTACATATGAGGAGTCATTTTGGCTTTCTGACGCACCATGCCTCTCAAAGCATTTGTCACAGGGATGTGGTCACACTGCCCCTAGCTTGTTGTCTTTGCCAATGCATCACAGCTGAGTCTGCAAGAAGCTCTGGCCAATGCTCCCTGGGCTGCCATTCAGCTAGGGCAGCACCTGCTGACGGAGGCTGATTTCTGCCTCCTCTGACCCTGTGCAGAGTCTGTCTGCTTCTTAATCCAGGTGCATCCCCATGTGCAATGCTCTCGGGTTCCAAGACTTTGTGAGCAGCTTGTCACTTGATACGTCTGATTACCATAGTTGTACTAGACTTTACATAACACCTCTACATACATGTTGACACCTCACATGATAGTCAGAGAATTTCCCAGACACCCTTTGCAATGTAATGTTGCACCAAATTCATCAAAGCTGGCACAGGGAGACATAAATCATAGTTCCAAGCCCTACCCTGGGCATTTGAGCCGCATGATCTCCCTAGAGAATAGCCAGAGTTTCCTGATACTACTGACCTTCCTTCTTGTTTTTTCCCCCCAGCTTTTCTATAACTGAGCAAACCCTTAGAGAAGACAGGGCCCCTGCCTACATATGTTCTGAATCACTGCAGCTTACCAGCTGTGAAGGTTTCAACCCTACTGGTTGTTTAAGACAGACGCATCAGGTGTGTGGAGTGTAACTGAACTATTGGACATGGGTCGGGTCAGAAAACATTTTCTGCCACCTCAAAGAAAGTCAGACACAATCAGAACTCTTACTGTCAAAACTACTCAGGCATGTTTGCTCCATCACTCCCCTATGACAACAATTCTGCTAGTGATACTTGATGTAAATAAAGAATATTGTCCTTTCTTTTTCAGCTTACGTCCTCCTTTTAGTCTTATCCTGTTGTTTTCAGTTTTATCTTTTCCTTAACAAAATGTATCTTGTTTTCACCTGCCGACTGTGTGCAGAATTGTGATTTGCATTTTCATATTCTTAAATATCATGTATGCTTTAGCCTTTCCCATTATTTTCCATGTAGCTCCCTTCTGGTCATTTATTTATTTGTTGCTCCATATAGTATGCTTTTTTATCAATTGTCCAGGAGAGAAAACAATAATTCAATTTGTGTGAAAGACCACAGTTCTGTAACAGAGGACTATGACCTCATTATATGATATCCTATGAAATAATTTTTCTTCATCTTTGGCCCACACTTAGCTTGGTCCTTGCTTGCCGCTATGTTATATATAGAGCTCCTATTAATTTTTAATTGTCAACAACTACTTCTAGATCTTCCATCTGGATAATTTCTCAGAAGATCTTCTATCCTACAGATTATTTCCCTGCCATATTTCTTGTATCCAGCTGTAGTGCTGTACATTGAAATGATTGGAAAATTCTTTTGTCTACTGTACACATGCTGTTATAATTAAATCATCTAAATCTTCATTCCTCTTCTTTACATCTCCTGTACATTAAGTATCATCCACTAATTTTGTCAATATGTTGCTTACTCTGTATTTGAGATCGTTAATAAAGATGTTACATAATACCAAAGGCTGATCCCTCTGGTGCCCTGGTAGGCACCACTCCTCAATCATTACACTGTGGTTTATCATTACCCTTTCTTTGCAGTCTTGTTTACCCATTTATCCATTAATGTTTGTTTTCAATCCACATAACACTGTTCTTCTCCAAGCCAACTTCAATTAAGTTTTTCAAGTAAGTTTTTGTCAGACACTGTATAAAATGTTTTTCTAAAATCCAAATACATTACATCTGCCACTTTCCCTTCATCCATTAATTTTTCTGCTTTATCCAAATACATGACCGAGGTTGTCTAACAGATTAAGGAGGAATTTTTCAAAGGACTCAGGCCTGTGCTCCATGTTCATGTAATTTGCATATATTAAAGGTATAGCAATATTTTTATGCCCAAAAATAAATTGCAAGGGTAAATCAAAGTAGTTGTTTCTCTACCACCTTATTTGAACCAGCTTCCAATATTTAAAGGAACAAATGTCTAAATTTCTACCTGGAAGTCAACTGCATAAGCAAACACTTGCAGATGAAAAAACAAAAATCATGTTAGAAAAATCTGAATATTTTTACACATATTAGTGGCTTTTGATTATCGAAAGAATATCCAGAGGTACAACTTTTGTTGCTTAAAAGTGAAATGCATTGTAAAACAGCTAGTAGAAATTTGTTTGCAAAAAGGAAACCTCTGATGACATATTCATTATTACAATAAAGTTCTTATATTTAATGACTCTGGTTCTGTTGTTGGTTGGATGATTAGAGCCTTTTTTTAAATATAATTTTGGAAGATTTTTTAATTTTATTTTAGTGTCAATCCAGAATTCTAATAGAGTAAACTAATTAGATCTTTCAATGATAATTGTGTAAACAACAATATTTCTATATTTGAAAATAGTTGCTATTTTTATTTTCTTCAATCTATGTGATTTCCCTAGCCCTTCATAAAATATTTTTAGAATGACAATAGCTCAATATGTTGGTTATCTAAGATAATCTGTCATTCACTTTATTTTGGAGTATTGACATAATGGAAAAAGGAGAAACTTTTCTTTACTATGTCTTTCTTTTTCAAAAGGTGAAGAATCTCAACTCCTGGATAAAAGATTTGATCAATGTCAGAACACCATGATACTGAGCCTGACTTTTTCCAGGTATTACAACCACATGATTCTCTTTAACCCATTGAGAAAAAGGATTGGAAAATTGGCCAGCCCAGAGTGTGAGTTTATTTGGTGGGGTTCTACTCTCTGTCCATCCAACCATTTACCCATTCATCTGAATCTCTAAAGCTACTGTCTTTTTCAGCACTGAGAAGCAGCTGAGTTTCTTTTCTTTCTTGCACTGCATATGATTAGGGCTAAGAAAAACATGTAGTGCTAAAGTGGCAGTACAGACTCAGAGGAAAACCTGTCTCCGAAGAGCTGTCACGTACCATTTTGTCCAGGCTGCTCATCTAAGCTCATGGAGCTAAATTTATTCCTGTTATAACTCCATGTCTTCATTACAATTTTGGCCCCTTATGCCTTCTTTCCACTCCAGAGGAAACATTTCTTCCCAGTGTATGAACAATCACTGCAGTATCTCCACTGATCTCTTCTTTTTTTGTGTAGTCTTGGGAACTTTTACTGCTTGGAAGAAAATATCTTGTAGCCAGAAGACCCATCCAGAGCTTATGCAATTACTGAGGTTAGAGCACTACCTTTTACAAGTGATAAGAACATTCATCGGTGACATACAATCTTAAACTGGATAAATTGTCAGCTTGCAGCTGGAGAGTGATGAGCTTCTGAGCTATCTGCAGTGACTGCTTCAGCAGAAGGGATGCATAATATTAACCACAGATCTGAGCAAGTTGAAACATGTTGAATTTTGAAATTTATCAATGATAAAGGGGAGAATTTTCTTTTCTTAAAA
>VYZV01021270.1:11639-23735 GCA_013401275.1 Pandion haliaetus | reverse complement strand
CTCCCGTGGGAGGGACCCCACGGTGGAGCAGGGGACGAGTGAGGAATCTTCCCCCTGAGGAAAGAAGCAGCAACGACGATGTGTGGCGAGCTGACTCAACCCCCATCCCCTGTTCCCCTGCGCCGCTGGGGGGGGAGGAGGTAGAAAGCACCGGGAATGGAGCTGAGCCGGGAAGGCGGGAGGGGTGGGGGGAGGTGTTCTGATGTTTGGTTTCCCTTCCTAATACCCTTGTGTTTTGTTTTTGTTTTGATTTGTAGTAAATTACATTGGTTTTGTTTCTTCCCCAAGTTGAGCCTGTCTTTTGCCCATGACCATAAGTGGGGAGTGATCCCTCCCAGTCCTTGTCTCGACCCACGAGCCTGCCTTTGTATTTTCTCCTCATCCCAACGTGGCCAGGCGAGGGGGTGGGGGGTGAGCGAGCGGCTTCGTGGTGCTTTGTTACCGACTGAGCTGAAACCACGACAGTTTGCCTAAAGAGAAAGATAAACAAGTTTTTTTCCCTTTGTTTCTGTTTTCAGTAAAAGTACAGCAAGGGGTAAAACAAATGGCTAGATTTAACTACTTCTCATGGATTTGACGAGGCATAGTTGATCTTGTTTTAAGCCAGAAATCCAGGGATAACAACCATTGGCTTAAAATTGGAAGACCTAATCAGTTAGGAAGTGGCTTTGAAATTGAGTCTTCTCAGTCAGAGCTGTGCTGTTGAGTATTCTGAGGTGAGCTTCTCATTGTCAAATTTCATTGACAGATAGAAAAATTTCGTTTTGAAATAAGGTAAGGGAAAATGTAAGGCCAGCTGTTGTCCTGCCTTTACAGAGTTCAAGACTCACTATTATGTTTTGTTCTCTTAATGAAACAAAACATGAGTCTGTGAGAGAAGATAAGATTAAAAAAAACCCTTTCATTATTGTTTAAATTTACTTGGAAGGCTAGGCTGAACAGCAATGAAATGAGGGAGGAGAGTAAATTGATAGCACAGTAATCCCAGTACTCACCAGCAGGTTTGCAGACAGAACAGGGAGAAATGGGGAAGAGAGGAGAGACCTCTGTTCAGACTCCTTAAAATCCACGGGCTTGCCTATATTTTATGAGCACCAGGAAGAAAGAAATCTATTAAAAAAACCAGCCACCCAAGAACATATATGATTCCCAAGTTTCCTCTCACTCATGAGATGTAAAAAATGCCATTTATATTTTATTGACTGTTTGGGATATGCAATGTACATATCTACTATCTTTTGTTTAAGCATCACAACAGCCTTTTAAAGGACATGAATGAAAAACAGCTTAGTTACACTTTCCACTTTTCCTGCTTTGACTCTCCACCTTAAACCTGGCCAATTAAAGAGCCCAGTGGATAGTTTTTTAGGGAGTCTTTTAGCATGTAAGTAATATGTCTTAAGGAAAAGTCAGCAGGAGGTGGATAAGGTTCAGAAGCAAGGAAGCAGAGCAGCAGTAATAATGGGATTGTGGATTCTCCTTTAATAATAGGTCTTATCTAAAACTTTAAATTCAGATGTTATGTGTTGAAGAAGTCATGTTTTAACCCTAGCTTTGACAGAATACCTATCTAGGTATTTTTTTCAAAAGTGTAGTGAGTAACGAAAGGTACCTTAAAAATACATAATTCCACTTCCAGGCTGTATAATCACAACAGGACCACTAAGTTATTTCTTCTCTCCTCATCTCACTTCTCTCAATGCCTTTGAATACACAGTTCTTTAAGGTCTTAAAAAATGTTATATACAGATAAAAGGAAAATTTCTGTATACCCATTAGTGCCCTGAGGAAGAAGATATGACTTCCTCCACTCTATCCTCTATGACGTGGCTGACAATTAGCTGTGTCCATTTTGGTTTTGAGTGCACCACAGTACAGTGGATGGTTTTGCAGTGACCAGAGCAGTGCAGCGCAGATAGCAGTAAGGCATCCATGTACTGAAATAAAGTGCTTTAGTTGCAGTAAGTTCACAAGGGTTTATATCCAAACAATGTCTCTAGATCTTTGCTTTTTTATTTAACAAACCAACCTAAAAAATCCCACAAAGTTCTAAAACAAGATCATTTGTATGTTCATGCCTTGTGGGCTGACATCCTGACTAATTTATCATTCCCTTGTCCATTGCACAATTTTCAGTTTCCATTATAAAACCTTGGAATACAACAGAAGACTGCATAGGATCTACATAAGGTATAGATACTGTAGGAAATGCATTGCTACATTTTAAATTATTAGTTCAAACTATTTTATTTGTAC
Organism: Pandion haliaetus; assembly: GCA_013401275.1. Classification (NCBI taxonomy): domain Eukaryota; kingdom Metazoa; phylum Chordata; class Aves; order Accipitriformes; family Pandionidae; genus Pandion; species Pandion haliaetus. The sequence continues at coordinate 21,479 of VYZV01021270.1, read as the reverse complement.
AAACATCAGCAAAGAGAACAAATGCCATAGAAGCAAGCTGCACAGCTGGATGATTAGTGGCCAGCAGTAAAAGTCTGTTAATCTTGAAGTAATTAAATAGCAGGATAAACTCTAAGCTCACTGAGTAAAGTTGCCTCCCTTTTCCTCCCTCTGTGCAGAGGGGCTGCATAAGAGCTGGAAACCAGTGCCATTGAAACCCTAATTTAACATTTTAGATAGCACCTCAGTGGTGCTTAGACTTTATGTTAGTTGCATGTTGGGATGTAGGATGATTTACTTAATACAGGTAAAGAAGATAAAACCATGCTATTCTTTTAATTACTTAGTGCAAAGAGGTAACAAATCCAAAAAATTCCAAAAATGACACGGTAATTCTGGTGTATTTTCAATGAAGATTTTCTTTCACCATGCAAAATAAAGGAAAGCAACAGCTAAACTTCAATTAGCAGAAGTGGTCTTCTGCTACAATATAGTAATACATTTCTTTTTTCATTTCTAAACCCTGGGAAGAATTATATGCAATCCATTCATAATGAACAACATGTTCAATAAGCTGCTTTTGCCTGTTTGCTAACTATTCATGGACAGATTATTTTTTTTATTAATGTCAACTAAAATTAAGCAACTTTATTTTGATATTAACATTTGTTCCTGATTTTTTCTGCATCTGAGAGTCCTTCTGACTTTTGATTAGAAGTCTGTATCCTTACAGAAGTTGAAAGTTTGATTCTCTCCAGAAGAAAATAGGAAATCAAGCAGAAATATATACACCTTTCTCATTGGTGAGAGAAATAAATTAAAATGTTAACAGCTAGCATTGCCATTTGAATGCAACCCTCAGCAATGCAATCTGCTGAAGAAGAGAGAGACATTATGTATCATTGATTAATTCAGGATGTTACCAATATTTTAAGTGGACATAATGGATGTACTTCCCCATAAAAAGAGCACAAAACGCCGCCAAATCCTGTATTTATGTATTTTGGTACATATTTCTAAGTGTCACAAGTTTAGCAAAAAGCATAAACAATCTCATGTGCTTTGTTTCTATCTTCCCTATTGAAAAGAAGGAGCTAGTCTTTCTATTATTAAACTGAAATAATTTTCTATGCTTAGCTTCTGAATGATCTGAATACATGCCCTGGCTTGGTCCCCTTAAATGTAATTTTAATTGGTTCCCTTAAATTTTTCACACCTGAAACTTTTAAAGCAAAAATGCATTGAAATATATACTTGGTTTGCTCTATCTAGGTCAGCTGTGTTAGTGTCTAGGCTGATATCCCTCACTCCTGACTTGGATACTAATGTAATGGGACAGAATTCATGGTTTCTTTTCTGATGGATTCTTAGTGTTTCTCATGTGCTGTATACAGGGGGACACAAATAACGAAGGAGCTTTTAGTAGAGAACCAAAGCTGAGAGGTTTCACCTGATTTCACCTGGCTTGCGTGAGTCTTCATCTCAGCTCATTGATACCCAACAGTGAATTCTGTGTTGGATACCTGGTTTCACATGGTTCAGGATAAGCTGGGAGACAGTTTTGCCTTGTCCAGTGCCTTCCCTGCCCTCTGGCAGTGAATGGCTCATTATCTTCCTGGGATTATAATTATTCTGGGGACCAGTTCTTTGCTCACAGCTTTATGTAAAGAACAAAATGTTTCATCCCAGACAACAATTGTTCTTGATTCATGCTGAAAGTAGTGTATGCCATTTGATGCAACTCTTTTTTTCTCCTGTGAATCAGAGACCCAAAGAAATCTCTTCATACAGACATTGTCCCCTCCCCATTACTCCAGACACAGAAACAACATGACCAAGAAAAGTCTATTTCCTTACAGTCGGTATTGCATCTCTGCGCATAGGTACTACTGAGGTCAGATTGTAGTAAGCACCTCTAAGCGTCAGCTGAGGAGCAGCGAGTGGTCTAGGAGCTGATCCTAGGAATCTACAAAGAAAATCAGCAGGCATTGGGAGAGAAAATGGGAGGAACCCAGCTCTTCCTACTGATATTCAGGGGGATGGAGCCAGTGGCGTCAGGTGTTGAGGAGGTGCATATCTTATCTGGCATGGCAGAATGAGGTGAACTGTTGTTAGCAATAGGAAAGAATGCGAGCCCAGAAGTTTGATCCTTCATTTAGTGATATCCTTTTTGTTGTGAGGTGATAGTGGACAACAGAGGCTATTGAATAATTTACAAGTGGATGTCCCTGAGGTCTGTGGGCAAGGCAGTTCAGAATAGGTGAAGTACTCTTGTAATCTTAAGCTATGACCTAACAGTGCAGCATATATGAGACAATATTTAAGCAGCAAACAGTGAAGAGAATGTGCAATATCTTATATTGCACTCAGAGATACTGTAAAAAGTGTAGACTGTGTGCAACACATTAGCTTGATAAATGCTGCCGCATAAACAGCTGGGCAAGCAGGCTAGATTTGGTTGCCTCCATGTAGGCTCCAGTGCCACTTGGGAGACCTTGAATATCCAAAGTGCCCATACGGAATGGAAGACATGGGGGAGACACATGTTCTTCTGAAATGAAAGTGTATGCCTATGTGTAAGGTAACTGAATCCTGCCATATATTCTGAAATGAAAACTATCCACAGGCCAAAAGAGAAGTCAAATCCCTTCCTTAGATTAATTTGGAATTAGGTTTACCTAACAACAGTCTGTTATGATGATTTATGGGTTGCTTTTTGCTGTTGTTTTTTGGTGGTTTGTTTCTTTCCTTTTGTAAACTGCTTCCAGAAAACCCTCAAACCCAAACAGAAAGATGTTTCCAGTGCTGGAGTATGAATGATTGTTCAGGTTGTGCCTAGGTTCACAGTCACCCAAGCCCCTTTCTGTGGCAGGTGAAAGGGCAATCTGCACATCCTCTGAGCTGATCTCCTCCTCTCACAGAACAGGGAGGCCTTATCTACATTGCCTAGGGTGAGTAACCGCTGGTATGCGCTGTTCTTCACCCTGCACTCACTCTGCATTGTGTGGGAGAGAGCTGCTCAGCATAGTCAGAGAGACAGCAAGAAGCTTTCTGACAAATGAGCAGTAGGCCTAATTGGATTCCAGTGCCTGAGGCTGTGCCCCAGCCTCCTGCGGGGTGCAAGCACAGACATAGTCTCAAAGTAAAATACTGCAGTATTACTTTGGTTTCCTCTACTCCCACCTCTGTTCGCTTTAGTCACAAAGCATTCTGTCCTAAAATTTGCTCTGGAAGTAAAATAGGTTTGTGAGGTTATCCACATAAATGCTCTTTGTATTTTCATGGAGGAGCTCAACTTTTTCTGATGTAGTTTTTTGTCCATCTAAGTTCAGCAGCCTCTAGGTACGCAACCTAAACTTTGGTCACTTTCTTACATGTTGAAACATGAAGTTAGTGCCAAATTAAGCAAACCAACCTTGACTTCCCAAGTGGGTTTTGTTCCATGTTTGAACAAAACAAACCCCCAAAAGAGCAAACTATCCAATTCAGCAGTGACTCTCTATATTTTTGTTAATTTCTTCTCTGCAGTTGGTACCCTCATTATACTGGGTGTCAAGGGATCATCACAGCCTTGCCTTGATCGGGACATGAGTGACTTGAGTACAAGGAGCTACGGCCAGCAGCAATACAAGGGAGACCTGAGTGCCAGGGAGCTGTGGATGGGTAAGAGGTCAACAAGTGATGGCAGAGCAACACCTGACACTGCCAGGAAGGCACAGTATGACCAGTCATGGCAGCATCTGCCAACAATTGGCTAATAAACACCCACTAAGGGAGATGGGGAGGACATTGCTATGTGGCTGTTTGATAGCATGTGGAGGCAGAGGACCAGGGAGAAGGGCTACACATTGGTGCCAAAGTGATGTTCAGAGGCTGACGCCGAGGCTGGTGAGAGTGAGTTGTAGCCCCCGGGTGGCTCCACTGTGCCAGCTTGCTGTGCTGGGGATAGGAGAAGATCTCAGTAAACTGTAGCTGTGTGTGTGTCCAACCTCACAGAGCTTTTCCTGACACAGCTTGTTCCTTGCTTGGTCCAGTTAGTAAATTAAGTTTAGCAATGTCCTGTTACCTGCTGGTCTGTTTCCCTTGTGACATTATAGCTTATATATAATTTCTTGAACAGCTATATTAAAGGAAGACCAGGGTTTTCATAAGCTTTTTTTCATATGCTAACTCAAGAATACTGTTGTTCAAATGCATGATCTATAGGTTCTACAGTGATTACTGGAAATGCTCTTACCTATATATATTAATGCTTGTTTTCAATGGTAATTGTTATACCATTAACTGCCCAGGTAACTTGTGTCCATATTTCCCATCAGCAACTATATAGTTTGCCATTTTCTCATTTTATAGGATGATAATGTTACTTATTTTCAAATAATGGTTAAGCTTCTTCCCTCAGCCATAGAAGAGAAAAAACTTGGTAGTCTTAAAGTGTTTTACTTATGAGCAACTTTGTCCTATCTGCATTTTTATAACGATACTATTTTCAAGGTATGTAATTTGATTCCACTAAATACAATTAACTTTTTCTCTAGATGTAATAGTTGTAGCTGAAAATAAAGCATAATATCAACATGAATATATATTTGAAAAATCCCAAGCAGTGTGAATTTACGTGGTTCAAAATTTAAAGGAAGTAAACTTTCTGGTTCACTATAAAGGCATAAAGAATATTTTCTCTTCTCTTTTTCAGATATTCTTACACTGAAATCAATAATGCCTAAAATTATTTATGTTATTGTTCAACCCTGAAACTGTGCATTTTATAATTTTCAGTTTTAATTAAAATTCCTGCTCAAAATTAATCATTAACACATTAATTTTTTTTAAAAACTGCTGACCCACATGCTGAGTTTAATAGAAACTTTTGAATTCTTGTGAAACTTAAAAAAAAATTATTTTTCAAAATTAAAATGCAGCAGATCATTAAAGCCTCCCAGCATGTGCATGCACACACAGACTGAAAACCTTGGGCTCTTTTTTCTCTTATTGTGTCATTATTAATACCTGGTCATATTAAGTAAATAAATAAATGCAAAATGAAATGTTTAACACTTCATCTTTGGTTTTGTATAGAACATACACTGCCTATTTTTCTGGAGTATCTGCTTACTAGTTATTTAAATAACATGCTGTGTATTTTGAGCCTTACCCGTAAGAAATCCTAGAGGGTTTTTCTGTTTATAAAATTAACAGAAGCTATGAGCCATAATCCTTTGTTTGTTGCATTTAAACTTCCTTTTATTCCTAATTAAATCCTATCTGAGCATTTAATGATTTTTCATTTTTTAAAACTTTTTTTTAAACAAAAAAAAGTTCGTAACTCACAACATAGAGAAAGGCCTTAGAGCAACCAAAAGCCAAAATGTGTCAGAAACACTTCCACCCCCGGTAGGCTTCTCTCCCTATTGAACACAACCTGAACTTCAGTTCTTTTCAAAAGGCCGGTAAACATCCAGTCCCTGTAAAATATTCAGTTCCTTTTATTGTGCATTGCTGATGGGAAAGTTGAGTGTAGATTATTTCGTCAGCTAATGTTGCCTTGAGGTCTGGGCAGCTATTGTGGCCCTGAGGCCAAGGACTAGGAAGCCTAACTGAAAGAGTTCCTAATTTCAACTAGACACATGAGGTTGAGCACCCAAATTAAATTCCCACATTTAACATCTGACTATCTTGAGAGGTATTGTATTCTGAAGATCTCCATTTTAGTTTCCTCATTCTTATTAAGAGGCATGAAGATATGTCTGAAGTTTAAAAAGTATGTCTGCCCACTTTTTTTGTTTTGGTTTGATTTGTTTTTTTTACAAACCCTATCACCTGATCTAATAAAAGATGCCAGTTCTCATCACAAGCTGGTGTTGTCAGGTATCACAGCTGAAGTATATATTATCTCTCTGCATTTTCAAGACTGTGTGTCTGACTTATCAGTTCAGGTTCTCTTGAAGCAATGAAATCCCAATTTCTGTGGGGAGGCAGACACATCTTTCCAACCATTTTCCAAGGGTGAATGTTGCTGTCCTTCCCCATCTATTTGACTAGACCCTCTATGCTTACCAGCAGTAAGAACTCTATACCTGACTAGTGTCAAATTTACCTTAGAGATGCAGGACACCACTGCTCATATACAGAAAATCACTCTGGAAACTTTCTGATTGTCACTGTCACTAACAGACTGATTGACCAGCCCAGTTTTGTCCTCCCAGGCGCTCCTCAGAAACAGACAGGACACAGACAGTGCAAATTGCTGCTGGCTGTCATTTTTTGAGAGAGGTTCTCAGTCCTTTTCTACATTTCAGGTGAGGCTATATGCAAGGGAATGGAAGTAGGGTACTTGATACTAGAACCATCTACCTCTCCAAAGGAAAGAAATTCCCTGGGAGAAATTATTATTTCATCAGGCTGCAGACGTCTTCTGGGTTACTGGTTCAATACCTCTGCATTGGATATTAAAGCGTCAAATCTGGATGTTGTAGTACCCAAGTATCCTTAAGAATTTAGTTCTAAGTAGTTGTTAAGGCCATATATTAAATTTACAGGGCATGACTTCTAATCACTCCCCATCCTTCCCATGTCCTAAATGCTGTGTCCCATCTCTGTTGTTATCCTCCAACTAGAGATAGTGACGTGTTCTAGAAAAAGGATTACAGGGTTAGACTCACAACCAAAAATAATACCTTCAATTTGAGCTATACCTATACAGATTTATATCGTATGTCCTTGGTATGTTTTCTGCTTTGTTTTATAATCCAGCAATGCTTTCTGCATTTCAGGTGGTTTATCACCCAAGTGGGAGTGTCTTGCAATATCTAAATGCAGTGCTAAATTGTTACATCCCTTTCTGATTGGGATTTTTCTAACATGCCAAGCTCCCCTTGGAGAGCAATTGGACCAAAGGAGAAAACTAAAGTAGAAACCTGCTGAGTTATGGACATGTCCTGGCTTTCTTCTGAACAAAGAGATTGGGAATTTCGTACTAAATTCTTTTTGACCTTTCAAGACCCAACCAATTGCTACTTCTGATTAGTGATGCAGCAATTTCAAAACAACCCACATACAGACTGTGGCCCCAATTATGTAGAATTTACAGGTACACAATTGTGCTATGGTCTCACATCAATAGAGTGTGTTTCTACTTACTGCTGAAAGAGCAGCTAAATGTCACAGTCTGGCTTTAAATAGATTTTCCTGACAAATTAGTCAATTATTTCCACTTTCAAGATAGAGTACATTCATACAAAGTTTAAGTAACAAATCCATCTAAATCACCCACTGTCCCAATATTTTGTAGAAAGGATTAAATGTAAAAGTACTAGTCATGTTTGTTTCAAAATTTCAGATAACATGTGCATAGCACGCTCTCAATGTGCCATTTCCAGCAGAAATCATTAACACTTGTTTCTTCAAGCCCCCTGCTCTCACAATTATTGAGTCTCTTTACCTACATTCAGGTTGAAGCTTCTTAACAATCAATTAAGGTTTAATTTATCTTTCTTTTTTTTTTTTTTCTGCTGAAATCCCTATTAGTAGAAGTTTGAGGTTTTACTCTCATCTTGACAGAGCTTTTTTTAACATTTTCTGAATCAAATGAGCTTCAGTGTGCCTATGGATTTTGTTTGTAGTTTAGACTGACTGTCATTCTTATAATGCTGTATGAATTCATCAGTGAAGATGTAGGAATAGAATAATCAAACTCAGACTCTTACACAATGTAGATGTATGCTAAAAATAAGTTATTCTGTAAGTGTCTAAAAATCAAGGCTAAGATTCCATGAAAACTACTGCCATTTTCTTAGTAAAGTATCTTAGGACACACATTCTGAGGTACCTGCAGCTATGCAATGTTAATATTCCAACACATGTATAGAATACATCTCTGTGCAGGAAGCTTTTGAGAAGGTACAGTAATTAATTAATAATGAACTTGCATAGAAAAAGAAAAATAATTTTATTGAGAAACATTTTCACATTGTCTATTTTGCACTTTTACCTTTTACTACTTGGAGTAGGAGAAGCAACATGAAATTCTCTTTTGTATTTTCTTTTTTCCACTGATTCTTCTAACCTGAAGGAGCACACTGTTTCTTCATCTCTCAGCACAGCGAGGGGCTACCTGATTACTTAATGCTTAAATCATCAGCCATACTTCTCAGATTTTCAGAGCTGAGGTCTAAAGGTTGTCCTGGTTTCAGCTGGGATAGAGTTAATTGTCTTCCTAGTAGCTGGTACAGTGCTACGTTTTTGAGCTAGGTATGAGAAGAATGTTGATAATGCACTGATGTTTTCAGTTGTTGCTAAGTAATGTTCAGTCTAAAGTCAAGGTTTTTCAGCCTTTGATGCCCAGCCAGCAAGAAAGCTGCAGGGGCACAAGAAGCTGGGAGGGAACACTGTCAGGGCAGCTGACCCAAAGTGACCAACGGCGTATTCCATACCATATGATGTTTTAGGAACTGAGACGGGCGCGTCGCGGCTCGGGGTGCTTCCGGGTGCATCAGTTGGCAGGTGGTGAGCAATTGCGTTGTGCATCGCTTGTATATTCCAACCCTTTTATTATTGCTGTTATCATTTCATTAGTGTCATCACTATCATTATTAGTTTCTTCTTTTCTGTTCTATTAAACCGTTCTTATCTCAACCCACGAGTTTTAGTTCTTTTCCTGATTTTCTCCCCCATCCCACTGGGTGTCGGGGGGGAAGTGGGTGAGCGGCTGCGTGGTGCTTAGTTCCTGGCTGGGGTTAAACCACGACAAAGGTAAACTCCCCAACACAGACACAGACACACACACACACAGAGACAAAGCATCAGTAACATCAGTAATAATAATTTGGTAATAAATAGTAAGAATATAAGCTGTCAAGAAAATACGTGTTTTTTACATGCACACAGGATGTGTATTTCAAAGGAACTAAAAGGATGCACAGCAACCTTGGTGGCCTGGTTTCTAAGAGTTGTGATTTCTAATGGTTATCTATTTTTTATTTTATTTTACTGAGACTTCTACACAGTCATTGTTTCAGAGAATCAGTCCATAAATACTGCATCTTCATGGACATAGATTTGTGAGGCTGTAATTATTTTTTTCTGATTTTTTCATTCTATTTTCTCTGGATGTGTTTCTAATATGACAAGAAGAGGAATTTTACAGAAAGAATTGTCAGTGGTAACAGGCAAACAATTCTGTTTTGCTGTAAATTTTGCAGGCAAGAAAGACTGGAAAGCAAAAAAGAAAAGAGCTGAAGTCTTTGATTTCCAACTATTGGAAATAGGGGGGTTGTGGTTTTTTTCCTTCCCTCCACCCCAAACCCAGTTAATTTTACTTGGGTAAGAAATGTTCTATGGAGAATCAATTGCAAAGCTGACTAAAATCATTGCTGTGAGCAATGTGACAGTATGTCAAGGCATAAAAGCATTTGCCATCACGCTGATGTTGCAGCGTGACTAATTTGGTTGCACTAGATTTTGCCTGGTGAATGCTTAACTGTCTGAAGAAAAAATAAACACTCTCACAGAGCAGTGAAGAAACGTTGCCTTTCCCACCACAAAAATATTTAGGGATAAATGTTTATTTTACGAAGAAAAACTATTTTTTTATTGAATGAAAGTAAATGTGTACCAGAACACTATTACTAGTGTATTGAACTGCTGTAGTCCGATAAAGAAGTGAGATACAGTCTGATCAGCCAAATTACTGTAGTTTGGGTTTTTGTTTGTTTGTTTGTGTTATGGGTTTGTGTGGCAGGGGATTTTGTAGTGGGGGAGGCAGCTGCAGAGGTGGCTGCTGTGAGAAGCTGCTGGAAGCCCCCCCGGCTCCAAGTCGGACCCGCCTCTGGCCCAGGCCGAGCCCATCAGTGACGGTGGGAG
>VYZV01021270.1:0-11455 GCA_013401275.1 Pandion haliaetus | reverse complement strand
GGGAAGTTCGCGAAGAACTGCAGCCCACGGAAAGGACCCACGTTGGAGAAGTTGGTGGAGGACTGTCTCCCGTGGGAGGGACCCCACGGTGGAGCAGGGGATGAGTGAGGAATCTTCCCCCTGAGGAAAGGAGCGGCAGAGCCAAAGTGTGGCGAGCTGACTCAACCCCCTGTTCCCCTGTGCCGCCGGGGGGAGGAGGGAGAGAGAACCGGGAGTGGAGCTGAGCCGGGAAGGAGGGAGGGGTGGGGGGAAGGTGTTCTATGATTTGGGTTTACTTCTCAGTATCCTTATTTCAATTTGATTTGTAGTAAATCAAATTGATTTTTTTTTTTCCCCAAGTTGAGTTGGTCTTTTGCCCGCACCCATAACTGGTGAGTGATCCCTCCCTGTCCTTGTGTAGACCCACGACCTTTTCTTTATGTCTTCTCCTCATCCCACCGGGGCTGGGGGCGGAGGGGGAGGAGTATACGAGTGGCTTCGTGGTGCTTTGTTACCAGCTGGGTTTACACCACCACAGTTTGTTTTTAACTTAACCTGTGAAATGTTTTAATCAAAAAAAGCTTGTTTCAAGAAAGATTGGAATTTTCCTGCTTAATGTCAGTAAGTTTTGAATCAAGATAAAATATGGCAACATCAAATTTTGAACTGTGTGTATTTCTTTTTAATCCATTGTTTTCTTACAGAGATATCAGCAGCGCTTTTATTACATTGCTGTCAGCAATAGAGAAGCTAGAGGACTTTTAATCTTATGGACATGTTCATGTAAGTTTTGATTCTGAGCAGATACTGAATATAATACATAGAAACCTAAGACTAGATCATATGTTTCAGGCTTAAATCCTTACCCAAGGACAAGTTCCATTTTGTAGAACTAATGGAAAAGCTTATTAAACACTTTAATTATGTGCTGATCAGATGGTGGTTTTGGACTCACTCAGAATAAAGAACTTTAGTGTTGTAGGGTAGCAGCAACACTATATATCCCTACGAACCTTTACTGCATTTGAAGAACTTGAGAAGAAAGCATTAGTTGAACCCTAACCTTTGTCTTACAACTGCAATAGGAATCACTGAGCCTATTATCTTGAGAAGAAAAAAGAGCCTACATATATTCTGGGCACCTGTAGCCCTGTCTTCAGCTACCACACATTGTTCTTCCATGGCCCCGCCACTGTCAAGGCCATCTGTGACCACAGCATCAGATGGGATCCGCACCAATTGCTGGGTTAGAAAAATGTAGTTCATAAATTATGAAAATATTGAAGATTAAAATCTTGAAATGGCAATCTTCTACTTATTAATGGCTGGGGAACAAGACATTTCTGCCTTATACATAGATGCATGAAGAGGTGTTGCGAGGAATATGGTAGTCTGTCATGGGGATATAAGGCCACTTCTGCTCACTGCAGTTTGATTACAAGCAGTAAAAGGTGGCATATTGTGGCTAAACCTTCACATGCATTTTTAAACGTGTTTTGCAAAATACCATTTGAAACTGCTAGCTTAGTTTGGCATGGCTGGTGGCTATCTTGTCACATTGCATTACTCCCAAATCAAAGGCAGAGAGTTCATGAAGATGTAGAAAACTGAAAGGGAGGTAAAGTTCGGATAAAATACAAAACAGTTCTTGTTATCTCTCATTATATGGAGAGTATTTTAATGATTTTTAGGCAAATACTTAAAGATAAACATGAAAACACAACACTTGTTTCTTCCTTTTTGCTTTGAGAATGTAGTTCTGGTGAGGTACAGATAAAGTAAGGTGTAACATCATTTAAAATATAATCATTTGTCCCAGGAAGAAAATCCGTGTCAGCTCAGATAAATGCCTAAGTTTTTATGTGGTAGAGGGAAATAAGCCCAAATCCTAGGCAACAGAAAATGTTATATATGCATATTTGTCAGAGTGCCTCTCTTCCCTCTGTACTTTGTGTCTGGCTTGGGGAGAAAATTAGATGTTTCTATCTATTGTGAATGGAAGCTTATTATATTTTAATATAAAATACATAAAATATACTTAAATCAGAATCCCATCATTCCATCCCCCAACACCTAGGTGAGATTTAGAATTTCGTAAGCCTGCACTCCTTTGCTCCTGTGACTTTTAGATTCCTGACTGCATGTTGGCTGAACAACAGGAATGAGGGAGAGAGTAGCCCAGTTATCTGGGATAGGATTTAACCCCAGATGCAGCCAGCTAATAAAAGCCGTTTGGAAGAAAGAGATGGAAGACATGTCAGTGGAGGCTCCCCTTGAAGAGCTCTGATAGAAGCCCCAATGGATCTCCCTCATTTTGAATTGGAGTAGCTTTTAAATTGAGTCTGTTGTGTTTAATCCCCATCTGAGCTATGTTATAGCTACATACCCCACTCTGGTCATGGGTCCTGTTGATCTTGGTTCCAGTCCATGTACATGACTTCTTTCCTGAACCTTGGCACTGCCCTGTCACCACGGTCTTGCCAAGAGGTCACTGGACTCTGGACTGGCCCTGGTCAACACCTCCAGCCCTGTTCCCTTGCTGGGTGCTGTGGGATAGGGCCCTGGACAGGGAGGACTGCCCTTGAGGGCAGCAGGCCCTCACAGTTCCCTGACACAGATGCCCCCAGGTGTGTCTACATGAGATGGTAGTCTACATTCCCAGCCCAAGGAGATGGCAGTCTATGTTCCCAGCCCAGGGAATTCAGAGAGCTTTTCAGTTCAGATGTTTGTGGGTTTTTTTTGGTCCTCTGACTAGCTCTGCTGACTTCACTAACTACTCCACATTGACTTTAATATGGGCTTAGACACCATCTTATCAGTAGATACCTACACTAATGTGTCTTTATTACTGAGCTGAATCCCAGTCCTGTATTGCAGACAACTGAAACTTAGTGTCTGAATCTGGAATTGATTTAACCTCTGAAGGCCATGGCAGGGGACAGGATTTAAAGCTCCTTCTTTCTGAGGAAGATACAGGGTCAAGGAATTTCCTGATTTTTTTTTTTTTTTAATTCTCCTTGTGAACCTTATAACCACGATATTGCTCAAACACTAAGAAGTACCAACCATGCTTTTAGAGCACTAATTTGCAGTTTTCAAATAAGATCAATTCAGTTACTCTTTAGTAGCCATCTAGGGTCACTGAAGATCTCCAGGGCAGTGTGCACATGTATGGTGACAGTTCAACATGAATGTCTAAGGTAACCTCTAACATCCTAAATGGCAACAGGTGTTTATGTGTGGGAAACTGTTCCTCTGTAAACAGGTAACATGCCAGTCTCAGCAGATGCCCCTTCTCAAGAACCAATAGGATAATTATCACTTTGTGGGTCATTGAGTTCCCATATTTCCCCAAGTCCCAATTGTTTACAGTTTTCATGATTCAAAAATACTGGGAGAATACATTTTCTTGCTAGAGTGCTAGACCCCCAGCAATGGAAAGAATGTGCTTTGTAGTCGCAGAAAAGAGGAAAATTATTTCTAACATGAAATTGCAGGTAAGATAATTAACTGCCTAATTTGTCTGAGTGAGGTGAACATTGTCTGTAGAAAACTGAAATACTGTCAGCTGAAGTCAGAAATGTGCTACAGAAATGCTAACAAAACATCTAATAGACTTTAGTACAATTTTCAAACTATAAAGAAATTTCCAACCATAAAAACAACTAAAAAAAATCATATGCTTAGGCTGGTATTACTAAACTGTGGTTCACTGTGTACTTAGGCAATTTCTACTTACATTGAAATAGCTTGGTCATTGCTTAGTCCTGCTTTAGCAGCTACAACAGCAATAGTATTTCCTGTAACTTAATTGATCTCTGTCTATAGGGACACTTGGATTACTTCTTTTAGTGGCTTTGAAATAATATCCTCTTTTTTAATGACTTTTCAAGAGAGTAAAAGAGGAACTTAAGGAATGTGTGTCAGTAAACTCTTAAGCTACGAGGGCCTTTAAGTTTGAAATTCTCTGGAGTGTCGATAATAGTTGTACCTCAGGTTACTTCAGAATGGCTGGTTTCTTTCAAAGAAAACAATACAAAGCAAAAAAGGCACAGGACTGCAATGTCAATTTATTCCAGTCAATAAAGTTGTGAGGTGTATACTACGATAAGGGGAAAAACAAGTCAACCCTGATTTTTAGCAAGAGGACTATAAAATGAATGATTGCACATTTCCAGATCTGCCTGGTTTGCAATGGATTTAGCTTTGAGGATGCCTGAAGGTCTCTTACCTTTCACAGAGTATACTTCTTCCATGGTTATACATGGAAATGAAATGAATTTACTGAAGTGGAAAAAACGGCAGGAAATTGTGTCAAACCACCTTTGGTTAAAATGAATAAACACTGAAGTTTTGACACACTTGCTTTCATCTGAAGGACAGAGTATCCATAACTTAAAACACAAGAATAATAACTTTTAGATAGTTCAATCAAATCTGTTACAGAGTTTAATCTAATATATAAAGTATCTCCTAAACAGTTTAGATACATCTTCTAAAAATAATTGTAACTAAATAATTCATTGAACTCAACCTATTTAATTCATATGGACGCTTAGCAATAATAAATATTTGGAGTACAGAAAAGGGCTTTTATATTGTATATGTGTGTGTATATATGTACACACACAAAAAAGTATGTAAAGTTGAGTGGACTGTAAACTGTGTGGATTATGTGCCAACTGCAATCTAATAAAGGCAGCAGAAAGCTCAGCAGAGGTTAATTTACTGTCTTCACAGGTTTTCTAGTCAATGATAACCTCATCATGCTGAGTGTAGATTTCCAATGGCATCAGAAATGGGCAGTGTAATGCCAGCTTAGGTTAGTTTACTTTGTATTTACTCTTGTAGCACTTATCTGTTCTGTTCTCCACTTTTGAATTGTTCAGAATTTTGTAAAAGCTCCTTAGGTGAGCGTTCTAAAATTGTATGGGATTACTGAAGTCAATGAAAGTAGATTGATTGACACTTTGTGAGATCCTGTCTTTATGGGCAGAATCTAAAACACCATTTAAAAATAGATCCTTTTCAAAGATTACTTTCCTTTTTTGGTTAGTATCAATGCTGGGCTTTTTTATCCCCCTGTGGTGTGTTAGCCCTGGCCAACTGCCAAACGCCCACCCAGCTGCTCACTCACTCCCCCTCCTCAGTGGGAGAAGGGGAGAAAATAAGATGAGAAAACTCATGGGCTGAGATAAATTAGGGAGATTGCTTACAAATTATTACTGTGGGCAAAACAGACTTAACTTGGGGAAAATGGATTTGGTTTATTACTGACTAATATAGATTTAGGTAGTGAGAAACAAAGACAAACATTAAAACAACAGCTTTCCTCCCCCCTCTCCCAGGCTCAACTTCACTCCTTTTTTTCCAGACACCTCTACCCCCACCCACAGGTGCAGGAGGGACTGGGGGGTTACAGTCAGCACGCAACAGTTTCTCTCTGCTGCTTCTTCCCTCACACTTTTCCCCTGCTCTGGCACGGGTTTTCCATGGGCCACAGGTCCTTTAGGAATATCCACTTGCTCTGCTGTGGCATCCTCCATGGGCTGCAGTGTAGGTATCTGCTTTGCCGTGGTCCTCTGTGGAGTGCAGGAGGACAACCTGCTCCACTGTAGTCTTCTCCATGGGCTGCAGGGAACATTTCCAGTGTCTGGAGCCCCTCCTCCTCCTATGACTTTGGTGTTTCCTTTGTTGTTTCTCACTCTGTTCTTTCTTCGTCTATCTATCCAGCATTGTTCAAATGCATTTTCCCACAGGTGCTACCAGCTTGGCTGAGGGGCTCAGCTGTGTCCTGCGGTGGGTCTGTTGGAGCTGTCTGGAGGCATCTGTGTCCAGCACAGGGCAGCCCTGGCCTCTCACAGAGGCCACCCTGTAGCCCCCAACTGCTAGTACCAGGCCACAGAAACTCAATACATTTTTCTAAGTTAATGTATTCTTATGAACATTAGTGAATTTCTAAAAGTTCTTAGCTTCCAATTTATTTGAAATATAAATTTCTTGAACACTGTCAAGGAAGGTGTAAACCAGTTTTTTATTTTGATGAAAATAAACAAAAAAACCTGCCAGTGTGTCTAACGACCTAAGCATAAATTGCCACAATTCCAAGATGCAGTTTGCATTTTACTCTCCTCCGCAGGAGCCTCCTAGCTCAGGAGCAGGACACAGAAGTTTATCTGTGTGTTTTCTCCAGTGCCCTTGTTATTGCTCTTATGAACTGCTTACAGGGAAGAGTCAGTCTTTGGACTTGACATGAAGCAATATGATATGTAATAAAACTAATTCTGAAAAACTCTTTGACCTGTACAAACTGCTGAAATGTTCCAGAATCCATTACAAACCAGCCAGTATGATACAACCATACTTTTACAAAATTTTCAGACAATTGAAAAGTGAATGGAAGCAAGAGTTTAAAAGAAATGCTTTTTGAATGTTTTGAAATACTTGGAGCATAACATAGGTGGGAGAAGCACAGCTAATTAACATAATCATAAATGGAAATAACAGAGGATGTGATCCATAAATTAGAAACCTGACTGTGTGAATCACACTTATTAGCTACTTGCAAATCAATGCTTCCCTAGAAAGGGTACTGGCAAAAGCAACAGTTCTGGTGTAATGTGACTGGAAGCTTCACGAAGCTCCAGAGATTTTTTGTGCTGCAGAAGAGGTCTGATAATGATTTATGCAGTGTTGCTATGTGGGGGTTCAGATAACTTTTGTAAGTACTTGCTGCTTGGATACCTATCTATTTCTGACACTTATTTTACCTTAACAAAGAGATTGACACATGGGTTGGGTAGTATAATGCAGTTGAGATCACATCGTTCGTCTTGCATTCCATTTTGTGTGTAAGAGTAGTCCCATCTTTGTAACTTTCTTTTGTCAGGCAGAATTCAGCCTTTAGCAACCAGGAGCACATCTGATGCAATAGTAATGACTGAAGATCAAAATTTGAAGTCCAGATTGAGAGCAAATAGTCCTCTCTGTGTTTAGTTGCAGTGTAAAGTTCCTGTTTGTATATTCATTTATATCTATATATGTATTTAGGTATCATATGTATCTACACTGACTACCATGAAACCACCCAAACTGGCCATATACTAATTATTACCTACTTTGTTTTAGCTTTTGCTTAACTTTCTACAATTGTGCAGTGTAAGACATAATGCAAGATAAATTTCCTTAACCAAAACCAGTGATAGGAATAACAAATAGCTATTCTGTATGGAACTAATTATCCTTGAACACAGTATAAAATGTAGCAAACTTCATCTTTTTTTCTTTTTTCTTTTTTTTTTTTTTTCCTTTTGACAAATTGGTATTTTCTGAACAGGAAAACAATTCTTCAGTAAAATGTCTAAACAGTTCTTCTGATATTAAGTGTGTATTCTAAAAGCAATGTTGTTGTAGGGGCAACTGTTGACCTTGTTATGCTGTACTACACACCATGCAGCACAGTCTACAACATAATTCCTAACCTTCTATTTCCTTTGAAAATTCAGCAAACTCTGAACTGGTCAAGTTGCCATAAATTCCTGTATTTTATCTCAGACAGTGAGTGCACCAAAGGTGAGGAAATGAGACAACATCCTCCTGATTAGCCTGGAGACATCTGGAGGATAGATGGCACATGAAAAGTAATAAATAATTAAGTCTGCAATTCTGCTTCTATTTCTCTATTCTATATTTCATGCAAGAGTCTTTAATACTGTTTTGCTGTAGTTTTCTCTGACTTCCACACCACAATATTATCTCTTGGGCCCATATGTTCTCCTATTTCAAACTCCATCCATGTCCACGGCCAGCTAAAATCCTCCATATTGGAAACCACCTGTGTTGCCAACTTCCTTTTGTTTATATGCATATGACTAAAACTATATTCATTTTGCGTGTTATTCTAAACTATCAGGGGCCTTATTAACTGTGACTTCAGGAGCTAGGAAAACAGGAGAGAAGCCAGCAACTGAAAGCCAGTGCAGTTGCTTGTATTGCTGATTTGCTACTGGTTCCAGCTTCTCCTTTTGTTGTCTTGGAAACAGATACTGGGCAAGTGAAAACAAGGTAAGGTTTTGAAATATTGAGTTTAAAAACTGCTGCTTATTCTGTTTTCACTGGATCCTGTCCTAAGGAACCAGAATAGAAATACTTAGCAAGTTACTGTGGTATGGTAACTTACTGCAGCATGGGTAACCGAGAGATCTTTGGTGCCTCCTTTTGCCTTGTTTGCTTGTATCTGTCAAAAATTACACCTGTATGATTAAAAAGAGAGAAAGAAAAGCACATGGGAAAACAGCCAAAGCCAACAGCAGAGAGCAAGACCCCTCTGTCACATTCAGCTGCTGTATGAGCAATACAGTTGCCACTGTAGAGGGATTGCCCACAGGCACTTGGAGGTGCTAATTTCTGACACACTAAATTGAACAATATTTCAGTTGTATCTTTACCAGAAACAGCATTAATGATGTAAAATTTCTATTTTTTTCTAATACAAGAAATGGGAACATTAAAATATGCTCTTTAAAAAATTAGATACATTTCTTTCACCTGAGACTGATGTGATTGGGGAATGATCCACGCTTTAGTGTTTCAGTTCTGTTATTGAAATCTGTATGCTTAACTGAAATGTATCTGAACCTTGATTCAACAGCCCTAGCTGGGAAGCTTGCAAGAACAAAATTTTTTAGCATTTCTGGTTTTGATTCCTGTCAGAAATACTGGGACAGTATTACTTTTGTCAACAGGTTTAGTCTTGGCCAGAACTAAAAACACATCCTGCAAAGAAGGGGGTAAATCTAATTTAAATTTTATTAACATTTTAAATATGTTTCTACAATAAAACATGAACAAGTTGAAGGTAAATGCTTGGGGAAACTGATTTTTCTTATGGTAGTGTAGGCTTGTATGTGCCATTTATAAGTTGAGAGATACCCATTTTGTTGACTTCTCACTTAAGTATGATTTTGTTAGATGTAGAAGAGAATCACCTGGTACTCTGTAGCAAAGATGGTTGAAATCTTGAGGGCAATGCTTAGCAGTGCAGGACAGCCTTTTTCATTTAAGCTGTTTTAGTGGCAAGTGCAAACTCTTGTGAGTACTGTTGTTTACACATAGTGTAAGTAAGGTGCTGCTACATAAGTGTTGTGATGACTGCACAACTCAAAACAAAATCCATTGTGTATTCAAGATTTTTAAGCCAGCAGACAGCCAATTTCTTAATCACAAGCTTTCATTCTGTAATGTCTGCTTTTCCTTTCTATTTTTTTGGTCCCTGGCAAAATATGTTGTTTAGTTTTACATAATACTGGGGAACTAGTGAAAGAAACAACAAAAGGTTGAGTTAAAAGATATGAATGCAGAAATATGAACTACAGACATTTTGTACAGCATGTTTACATTCCAGAGAGAATTGCTCAGGCTGTCAATAATGAAAAAGGAAGATCTCTTTTGCTCTGACTTCTGTGCTGTCACTTAAGTTGTTGCTAGATGACTCTTATCATGCTGGATTCATTTGGATCTTCTTTAATATATATTTGTCTGTATTATTTTTTTCAAGTTGCTTTGGTTTTATCTTTCTTTACAATGACTTCACAGTGCTAAAAATTGCTGGTCAAAACAGGCAACACAGTAGAAGATCCTACATTAAAACAAATGATGGTGTAAGAGGTATATGAGACTGTAAAACACAAATGCATTTATAATATGCAAGTCGAAAAACTTATCTGGCTGTCCTTAGAGCCTTTCCTATCTCACTGTGATACCCAACACTAGTGCTCAAGCAATTCAACCCTGAGGTAAGGGGCATTGAACATCATTCTTTGGAGAAAGTGTACAAACAATTAGCAAAGTATGCTACATTCCCCAGCTCTGTGTGTGTGTTATTTTGGGTTTTTTACATGCAATACAGTAAAGCACAATCCTGGAAGATCAGCATTTTTCATTTATTTTGTCTCTTATCATTTCCCCCTTCCTCTGATTGTCTGAGTATCTGTGTTAAAAAGAAATAGGTGAGCCTGAGTTTTCTAGTCCCAAACTGGTCATTTGATCATGAATATTAGCCCCTTAGTTATCTATGTCAGCAGTAATAGTTTCACAAACATCACTTTAAAATCATCAGAATAAAGAAAAAAAAAAAAAAAAAAAAGAACCTGCATAGAAGGAAATGCTGTCAAAAAATCTTATAAATACTTCTGACAGCATTATTAGTAAACAGTCAAAAAACTCCTTTTGGGGGCAAAACCCCAAAGTGCCTAGAACTCTTCTGACAAAGGTTACATGAAGAGATTGCCCCCTGTATTCTCACTGTCTTCTGTTTCAGAAATAATGCTGCATTCTTAAGGACAGTTCCTCTGTACTTCAGATTTTAACTTCTATATCCAGAAGGAACATAAAAATCATGTTCTAGGCTGACCACAATGTTCTGGAGGTTAACTTTACCTTGTGCACAGATTCACTTGTCTTCTTGAATCCACTTGCTAGTTTCCACTGTTCAGCTTCTCTGTTCCTCTTCTGAAAGAATTATTCTATATTCTTTAGGCCAAAAAGTTAAATGACCTGGAATCACCTTCCCTGTTCTTAGTTGACTCTTGGTGGTTAAATACACCACTTCACAGTACTTCCATCCACAGACCCAGCTAAACATATTTTCAGTACTACTAAAATAGAACTTGCTCCAGGAAAGCAGGATTTGAGTTTGATCTCCTTTTTTTTTTTTTCCTGCCAAAGCAGGCCACTGAGCTAGAAATTGTATTTGTGTAATGACAAAAAAGTATGTTCTGAATTTCATACCAGAGTCTAATAGCACCTAAGACCATAAAAGCTTCAAATGGGAAACAACAGCATGCAGATCTAATGGAGAGAGCTACAATAGCCGAATAGAAAGGCAATGATACAATTCTCCTCAAATGAGTGAATTTATAGCATGAAACCAAAATCTTCCATTTCTGTTATTCTTATGGATGTAAAAGCATTAATCAAGTGTTTGATAGCTTCGGGCACAACCGCTGTGTTAATGTTCTGCCTAAGACCTAAAAGCTCTGTTGATACCACACAAGCTGCAGATCTGGGCATGTTTATCTGAACTAGAATTAACTTCAAAAGTAAAAGATGATTGATTAAATAGCACTGAAGCATAATAGCTTAAAGTACACTTGTCATATTCAATGCAAATTCTGGAAACAACAAATAGATACTTGTCAAAACTTGTCATTTGTATGCTGTTGCATGACGATAAAATGCAGGGTGTTTTAGGTGTCTCTTGTCAACAGGATGTAATTAACTGTGGCTACATTTAGGTAGTGTTTTTGCTGAGAAGATCAACAGCTCTGATTCCCTCTGCAGGGAGTGTGTTTCTTTAGAAAGGTTCTTAGCTTTTCTGAAACTCTGTCATCTGGTTCTCCCCAGGGGTTTCAAAGCAATCATCCCCCTGCTCCAAGGAACTAGTAACAAAACCAAAACATAGCATACCAAAAATTAA
>VYZV01021269.1:2335-13221 GCA_013401275.1 Pandion haliaetus | reverse complement strand
AACGAAAATAGCTTTTTTTAATTCTAGCTGTGATTTCCCTCCACCCCCCCACCCCCCCTTCCTTTTCTTCTTCTTCATGCATGGGACTTTGCAAATATTCAATCTATGTTGGGTAGAGGAGATTTCCTTCAAGACATCTATTCCTGCAGCAGTAGTACATGACTTAACTATGTGTTTGGGACCACAATAGAACTGATACTGTGGATAGCTCTATTGAATATTTTATGAGGATTTAAGGTGCCTCTAAGCATTCCTGTCTCAGATGACGTTTGAAAGCATTTTTCATGTTACTTCTAACAGCAAGGAAATGGGTCGAAATGACCTGCATACTGTGTAAGAGTTTTCTGAATAGCTTATTAGGTGAAAGCCATTGTTACAGTGTACAGTACAATCAAAACAGGAAACTAGCTGCATTTACAGGGATGCAAAAGAATGTGGATGGGTTTGCATAATGCAACAGTCTGCCATTCTTTAGCAAGTAATTTGCAATCACAGTCACATTGACTTCAAGATGCACAGAAAAATATTTCTTGTGGTACAGCCACCTGAAGTCTCTTTGGAAGGAAATGGTCTCATTACAAGGATAAATTGTCTTTATTACATGAAAATCCTAGATGGCATAGTGGAGTCCTTTAAAGATGAAACCTGAGAAAATCTCTTCTATCAACTAGTTCACGGAGTATTATCCTCCCTTTCCACTAACCTGCAGAGTATTTTATCCCTGTTAGTGAAATTTTAAACTTGAGTTGTTTACACTTCTGGGGAGATGACAAGAACTGATGAACTGTTGGAAATATCACATTGCAAATGTTGAGAAAGGTATTGAATCCTGTCTGCCTTCTTACACATTTTTGTGATTCTTCGCACTAACAACAAGGCATCACAGTAGTAAGCTTGTAAGCAGAGTATTCTCCCGTTGTGAATCAACAAGAAAGGTCAGTGCCTTATCTCAGTATAGCTAAGACAGAAAGCACAGAAATTTGAGTTCTGGCTTTTGGAACAGGGTTTTGCTACAGTGTGCTTACATGTTGATATGTGTCATCAAATGAATGATTATTAATTGGGGGGGCAATAATCTGTCAACAGTTTGATAGCTAAGTACTATTTTAGTAGATGAATATTAGCATTTTCGGATATCTGTATTGTAAATCATACCACAATATTAGCATGGACAAACAAAATAGGCATTAACTTCTTCGAAGATTACAAGTGCAAAACCTTTATTTTGTGTGAGGTTTGGCTGGGGGGAGTTTGTTTGTTTTGGATTTTTTTTTATGAAGTCGGTATTTTGTCACAATAGTAATCTTCAATAACCCTGCAGCATTGGTATGAAAAGCTTTTTCTGTAATCAGTTTGGTATGAATGCATGTTCTTCTGAGGGTTTCCCTCTCATTTGATCCAGTTATTTTTATTCCCAGAGCCTATTTGAACAATGCAAAGAAAAAAAATTGGAACATTGTTATTTCTTGCTTGCCATGAAGTATTTATTTCATTGACATTTATTGTGAATACCCTGCGGTACATTAGATAATCTAGCAGTATATATGTGAAAATACTTTGGTTTTGTTATTTAAGGTAACTGCATTACTCATGAGTGTTGTAACAGACAGGCCATTGCATAGCTCCCCTTAATGAATGTAAATAAAATATGTATTAATTTCTAGATTGTATTTTGCTTATACAGTTTTGGAACAAGGTTGTTGTTTTCTATTTTCTGATAAATTTGAGGGTTTGAGTGTTTTCTTGCCAAAGAAGTTATTTCCTATGCTCCACTCTTCCACTCCAAAAGTAAAACCAATTAATTTGAGATGCATCATTTTGAATGATAGTCATTGATATATGAGAGCTTATGGCCACTATTGGATAATGAAGTTACAGAAACTTCATTAGGTGGATGGAGGACATGAGTAACATTTCATTGCAGCTCCCTCTGAGATAATGATGTTACTTGATACCTACAAAGAAAATCAAAATACAGGGAGTGAGCATTCATGGAGGCACTGATTTTGAAAGTATGTTGTCATAAATTTGATGCTACATAATGACAGATATAGGCAGAAGAAGGGTGTATACTGAGTGTAAGTCAAGATACGCATGAACAGATTTTGAAGATTCATATGTATTCTTTAGACCTTGTGGAGAGGGTTGGTTTTTGCTTCTCTGAAATTATTTCTTATATCGATTTCAGCATGGTTGTAATAGGGATAAAACTGGGCCAGTATATTGTACGCTACTTCCAGTAAATCCTTGTAGGCCACAGTAGATACATCATATTGACTTTCGTTAAAGTGAATAGCATGATGTATTCATGTGCAACACTTCTTATTAATCCATATATAGTTTGAGGGACTAAAAAACATCTTCTGAAGTAAATTTTTTATCAAATTGTTTATATAAAAAAAATTCTGAAATACACAAACAGTTTGTTTTTAGATTTCAAAACCATAACAAAGTTCTGGGGTTTGGTGTTGTGCTTGGGTTTTTTTTGTTTGGTTGGTTTTTTTTGCTGGGTTTTTTTGATGTTTGTTTGTTTTTTTGTTTTTTAAATCTCAATTTGAGGAATGTGGTAAAGAAGTTCAAAATTCAACTGTTGACGTCTCTCTTCTAAAAGCACAGAACAAGTTCAGATGCACAAATATGATACAGTTTCTTTAAAATTGTTCAAAACTTAATTATTAACTGACCACAGAGGATGTCAAAATCTGGAATGTATTGCTGGCGTCTTACTAATTGATTGGTCTTCAAATGGATCTTAATATAGCATGTCTCCTCATTGGCTAATGGTTTACGTGGGTTGTCTTTTTCCACGTGGCAGAAACAGAGTTTGTACCACACAAGATCTGAACACAGCTCACCCCTGTTTTCTTTTGTGAACTCAGATGCTGTACTTAAAATTAAATGGATCTGCTGTAACATGTTTAAAGACAGGCCACTAAGGAGTTTTTTGCTGAAGTGAGGCCTCTGTGTACATGTGTGCTGTAGCTAGTGTGTTAAAGAGCCATACTTTTAATGGAGGAATTTACTAGAGGTGTGAGGAGCTCTGACATTGCAGATGTGACCACAGTGATGTTGCAAACCTTTGGCTGAAATTCCTGCAGATTTGAGATTTTTCAGATTCTATGTATCTGCTTCAGCTGGTTCCTCTTGCCTTTTTGTGAAGTTGTTTGCCTGGTAGTGGAAGTGTTGGAGTGAAAACTGCTGTTTGAAATATTCTTAAAGTCTCCTTTGCATAGTGGTTTTTTTTGTTTGTCTGGTGTTACCTTTTTTAATGAAATGCTAATTGGTTAAGAGGAAAAAGGAGGAGGAGGTAGGGATGGGGAGAAAGAGTAGCTAACCTGATAGCCTTTAGCTGGTGGGAGTTACCTATGTCTGGTTTAATTTACAGTAGCTCTCAATCATGTCTGTGTATCCTTCAGTAATGGCAAGTACTGTATAGCTGCTTTCCTAGTACCTCAGCAAAGAATTCTAGAGGAGTCAATTTTAAATAATCAAAACTTAAAAGCAGAACAGAATTCTTTTTAAGTTACGACAGATATGTTTCAAGCATATATTCTTTTTTATGACAAATACAGGATTCCTTCTCAAAGATGTAGTGGTAGTATTTCTCTAATAATTTTTAAATTTAATGATTTACTTAATTATGTTAAAATATTTTAAAAAATATTTTTTAAGAAATTGCTTCAAGACTGTAACTTTTTGGAAGACCTGGTATCAGAACAGTTTTATTTCCTGGAGGTCCTCAGACTGTTACCTTTAGTATTATCATAATTAGGAGAAGTTATTGATAATTCTTGCATCATCTCTTGTTTTTACTTAAGTTCTGATCAGTAGCAAAGTCAACGTTGGGATTTTCAGATTCTAAGTACTCTTGCTGTTATGAGAGTTGACCAGTTGATGTTATGCAGTTGATCAGCGTACCGCTATCCCTTTGGCAGCATTGCTACCCAGAGAGAAAAGAGGCTATGAGGTAGAGGGAGGGCAGTGTCGCATGGCAACAGAAGCAGATATCTAACATGCAAATGTTAGGCCTAAGACAATTAACAGTGCTGCCTGACGAGCATGGCTGTGGTACTTCTCAGAGCCTCATGACCAAATCAGAAATAAAATAAACACTTTAATTCACCTGTCATCTTTATAAAAGTTGAAATTGAAATCCCAAATCCAATTCTTTCAGCTCATTTTTATTATTCAAAAACTAGTAGTTCTCTTAGGCAGCCTTTCTTCTTTTCCCCTTTTTTTTTTTTCTTATGATACAGGAAATTCTTAACAAAAACATTGCTGGACAGTTTAAAATTGCATTTCTGCTCTTGCATATAAATTAGCAGAAGTGTTAAAAGTCAGAGGACAGATATATAGGCTTCAGAATTTGACATCCTAAGGATGGCAGAAGACACTACGTGCATAGCTATGACCTGTAACACGCAAACAAAGAAGGTGGACATAGCTTGAGGTAAAGCGAGTAACCGGAGTAGAACTCGGTCAAGCCAAATCAGTTGCTGGACAGAGCCAACAACTTTAACTTAAGAGAGAATAATAAAAGGATCTAAATCAGAATTCAAAAAAATCATTACACACATTCCCAAAGCAGTCTACATCTTGCAGTAAATGCAAACACATGGCTTTTTTCAGTTAAATGAATTGACAGAATCTTTTGCATTAAGCAGGTATAAATTGTCATCTGAAATAATGTTGGGTACCAAGAAGAGTCGAGTGCACCACATATGAAGGTACACAAATGGGGACATTTCAGAGGGTTCTAAAGAGTTGGTTTCCAGCATTTGGAACTTTTTGAAGGCATGGTTGCAGATTATAATTCCAAATGTTTGTCTGGTCCTGGAGATAGGTATCTATATTTAGATTTCATCATTAAAATCAAGGGAACAAAATCCATTAGGTAGAGGGACATTAGCTTTTTCTCAACAGAAGACTGACATTTGGAATTGCCTGCCTGCAACAGTGGTACTAGTATGCATTGAGGTTCTTGGTGAAGTAGTAGCATGCAGTTTGCTTCACTGCTGACAATGAGTGGAGGAATTCTTCTGTTGAAATGCTGCTTTCCTTGAAGGTATCTTTCACTAGTAATGTTTTGTAGACAAACACAATTAGAGAAAATAAGTGTTCCTAGAAGTGGAGAAAGGGGACCAAAATCATTGAACACTGTTGGGAAAATAGTGAATATCATTTTAGGCAGAAAATGTAAATTTCAAAAATAGTACAGGGAATTTGAAACTTTGACATTTGGAGGGGAAAGAATACCTTATTTCAGTAGTTGCCACATAGAAGTAATTTCATATTACAAAACAGTGAAAATATGATACCTAATAGTTCATTTTTCTCTTTCTAGTTGTGGTGGGTTAACCTTGGCTGTCTGCCAGCTGCCCACCAAGCCATTCTCTCCCTCCCCCTTCTCAACAGGACAGGGAGAAAATGAGACAAAAGATCGTGTAGCTTGAGGCAAAGACAGGAACATTGCTCACCAATTATTGTCACAGGCAAAATAGTCTCAATTGGGGGAAAACTAATTTAATGTATTGCCAGTTAAAAATAAGGTAGAATAGTGAGAAACAAGGACAAGACTATAAAAACCTTCCCCCTCCCCACTTCTTTCCAGGCTCAACTTCAGTCCTTTGTTCCTGACTCTTCTACCTTCTTCCCCCCACTCCCCTGAGTGGCACAGGGTATTGGGGAATGGGGGTTTGCAGTCACTTCATAACACTTTGTCTCTGCTGCTTCTTGCTCCTCACACTGTTCCCCTGCTGTGGTGTCGGGTCCCTCCCATGGGATACAGTCCTTGTCAAACTGTTCCACTGTGGGTCCTCCCCACAGGCTGCAGCTCTTCAAAAACTGGTCCAGCATGGGTCCTTTCCATGGGATACAGTCCTTCAGGAATGGACTGCTCCAGTGTGGGTCCCCCATGGGCTGCAGTTCCTGCCAGAAAAGCTGCTCCTGTGTGTACTCCTTTCCACAGACCACAGCTCCTGCCAGAGCCTGCTCCTGCGTGGGCTCTCCACAGACTGCAGCTTCCTTCAGGGCACATCCACATGCTCTGGCATGGGGTCCTCCATGGGCTGCAGGGGGGCAACATACTTCATCATGGTCTTCATGGGCAGCAGGGGAATCTCTGCTCTGTCACCTGGAAGACCTCCTTCCCCTTCTCCTTCACTGACCTTGGTGTCTGCAGGCCTGTTTATCTTGCATTTTTCTTGGTCCTCTCACATAGCTGCTGTGCAGCATTTTTCACCCTTTCTCACATATGTTAGCAACAGAGGCACAACCAGTATTGTTGATGGGCCCAGCTTTGGCAAGCAGCGGGTCTGTCATGGAGCCAGCTGGCATTGGCTGTGTCCAACGTGGGGGCATCCCCTGGTCTCACACCTCTGCAGCACCCCTCCTCTGCCAAAACCTAGCCACGTAAACATAATACACTAGTCTTGGAAGCTACTTTTCTTTCTCTGACATATAAGAAAAACTTTCAACATTGCATTAATCTAATGCATCAGCTTTGATTCCAACATCAGTCGTTTTGAAAGTCCAAATCTCTAAAGCTAAAATTAAAACATTTGAGAGGCATAGTCCCTGTACCAGAATTTATAGTGTCTGGCTTCATGCTGTTGCAGAAGAAAACAAAACAACTTGAAGTTTCAAAGTTGCACTTAAAATTGATTTATATATGCATGTATAAAATTAATTCAACTCATTCAAGACTTTTTAGAAATGAAGTTTTCTAGTTTCTGAACAAAAGACCTAAATCTTAGGCTATGTTTGTTCCAGATGCTAACTTAAGTAAAGATATGGGAAAAGTGTTTTTCACTGCTGTGCCTTTCCTAAAGCTACCAGCATTAAGGAAAATCCAATTTGGTTTTTTTGCTACTGTCATCCCTTCTTTTTATCAGTGTTGACCACCCTTGTTTAAGGATTTGAAAAAGCAGCTTCAGAAACTTGCAACTTAATCTCCTTGTCAGTTACACAAACAAATACTCTGCAGTCCTCAGTGGTTTGGTCCTGTAGCAGACCATTGACAGTAACACTTTTAAAGATAGCAGGAGTACTTAAGACACTAGGAAGGTTACCCTTAATGAATATCCCCTCACAAATGCAATCAGTTCACTGTCTGTAGAGGATGCCCAAGGAAGCTAGTCTCTGTGGCTCAATGTTTCGTTCAGGCCTTCTTCCATTCCAGAACAAGGAATGCTAAATTGCTGCAGTGAAAATCTCTTTGCCAGACTATCCAAAGATGGAAAAAACAGACCAACTCATGCCGATGATTAATAAACCCCACTTCACTGTCATTCAAGATGGCATATGCTCTTAATCATTCCTAAAAAAAAGTCCTGTGCTGGCAGTAGACTCCCTAGATCTGTCACCCCTGATGGAGCCCTTTCCTGAGAGACAGGCTTATGACTGCCCACCTCTTGCCTTGCTCTTTTTGTAACACTATTTAAGGTCTGATTCCCCAGCCTTTTATGTAGTTTCACTACAGACAGGAAAAAAACCAGGCACCCTGCTAATGTCTTCCAAGGTCCATATATCCTCTTAAACTGAATATTCCCTCTGTCATATTTCAGAATCTGACAGGAGGTTTCTTAGAATGAGATTTGTATGTGCTTTTTAAAATTTTTGTATTACTAGATGACAGCTGTTAGAGTGAAAAAGTATAACGTCAATTTTCCAGTGCAGTGACAGTCCTCTAGTGTCTGTAACATTGTGTAGTCCAAGTGGACAATCAAGTTGCTTGCAATCTGTCCTTTGCAGTTCTTGGGAACCAGAGCAGATTATTTGAGAATATATCTGGATTAGGCAATAGGTACATGTCCCCTAATCGGCCAAATCGGGGACCTGTGCTGCTGCTTGCTCGTGACCTGGATGCCCAGGTTTCTGGAATGGGGAAACAATGAAGTGAATGTGTACCTAGGCATTATTTTACCTGCTGGGGATGCAGTTGAGCCATTTATTGAGAACTGAGGTACTCCCAGATTCACTGGTCTTTAGTGTTATAAAGGAAGTCAGTTAGCCTACTGTTCCCTCAAAATGACTTAAATACTGGGCTTCTTGTGATTGTCTGACTCTCAACTGTGCCTTAGTGGGCAGAAGGGCCACTCAGCTGAAAGTGAAGAAATATGTGTGGGGAGTTAGGAGAACCTCAGAAGTTCAGGAGGAGGAAGAGAGGGAATGAATGATGCATTAGTGCCAATGAAGTGAATTAATTTAATCAGAAATTAATTTTTGTTAGATCACAGACTTGTTCCTAGATTTTTTGGATCCATCAAAACTTGGTCTTACTTTTTAATTTTTTTTTTTTTTTTAAGGTTTGCTCCTAAGAATTCTTTCACTTTTATAAAGGCTTTCCAAATATAACATAAGATTTCAGTATTTTTATAGGGGTTTGGCTTCTTTTGTTTTGATCAATGCATTGTATAATTTGATTGTATAGATAATATCTAGCCCTGGACAGAGAAATATTAGAGTGGTATTTTTAGCAATACTTCATTGGCTTACTCTCTGAAGACAGAGAAAAATTTACCTATTTTTTTCTACTTCTGCACAACCTGTAAACCATCTTTTCTATGTGCAGTATTTGTTGGTGAATGCTGTTGTGCATTTTATTAATTTTTCTTATTAAAACCAAGAATTTAAAAAAAACTTAGTAAGTTCCATTTCTGACTGCATGATGTCAACATAATCAGCAGCTTGTTTTATAATTTATATAGCTGTTGCAGCTCATAAATACTAGTCACTCTTCTAATTTTTTTTGCTATTTGTATTTCACTATTTACAGTTGTAATGAAATGTTTAATGGAATAAAAAAGCCAATGTATTTGAGAAATTGCTATTAATAAAACAAATAGTGATTCAGATGATTCCTGCCATTCTGATACATTAAATAGGCTGGATTTCCCCAAGGCATTTTAAACTGTTTGGAGCAGAACCAAATGTGGAGCAGTGCTGAGACAGCAATTGTGACCAGTTTAACTTTCATGATCCTGTTGTAGTGCAATAAAGGCATATTTACTTGTGGTTAGATTCTAACTTGATTCTCTAAAAGCTAGTATATGCTGTAAAAAGCCTATCATAATGAGCAGATGTGCATTTGCTTTGAAGCACATGAATGAGTAAAAGTTAGTAACGTCTTCAGCACACCCAGTCACAATAAACATGGTGTGCCTCGCTAGTGCTTTTCATGTTACAGAAATTGTGCTGCTGCCCGTTAAGTTCCATGACTGATCCTTTCTAGGCAGGAGTTTTTTTGATAAGGGAATATGCATTTTGTATGCTGAACAAACTTCAGGCATTACCTCAACTGAGGCTACCTACTAGAATACTTCTGTTCCTCAATAGAAAGTGTAGGTGAAAAAAATGCCATCGTGCTAAAAAGGAAATCAAATGTAAACTGGAATATGATCTCATTTTAATGATAACAGGCATCATCTGTTTTCATGTTTTGTGCTCATTTAAGTGGAAATGTGCACCTGCTTTAATGGTAATAATTGAACACCCCCCCCCAAAAAAAACCAAACAAAAACAAAAAACCCTGTTGCCTCTTGTGGAAAATGAGTTAGGTGAGCAAATAGAAGAATGTGCATGGATGTGACAGGTGGCTACAGTGAAGATAGAGACTCTTGTCAAGTTCTGCTACTTCCCCATATTTGTTTATTGGGGAGGATCAATGAGCATCTAGAAAGGCTTGTGTTCCTGGAACACTAAGGAAAAAGCCAAATAATTGGAGAACATATAGACATTCTGAAACAGCATCTTTCCTGTGGCCGTCTGGTGGCTGCTGACAGAAGTTGGCCTGTTTAGCTTCTTCATGGGCAGTGATAAAATAGCTAGCATAGGTTGGAAAAATGGGTAGAATGGAATAAGTTAGGGCTAAAGCTCTGTCAAATTGCTCTAGGACCTGAGCAGCTCTAAGAGCCTAAGCAGTATGACAGGTGGGGACTTTCTGTCTTTATAAACAGAAGTTGATGTACATTTGTAACCTGGTGCCCTGCTGCTGCCCATTCACTGTTACCTTCTGGAATAAAGTGGTTCAAAGGTTTCAAGCCAATGGGTTGGCTAAGGTAGCGATCACACTTTTTCCTTTCTTCCCCTAAATCAGTACATTCAATAACTTCTTCCTGCTTATTAAAGAATTGTCTTATGGCCTGCAGCAGCGTGTTTAGTGCTGTAAACTCTGATATTGAAGGTATGCTATCCACTGACCTTTGTGGTCTTTGGTGCCTTATGAAAAAGTAGTTTCCCTAAGTTTTCAACAGGATTCATAATGCTGAGTTCCGGCAGGATAGCAAGCCTATCCTTCACATCATTTAGAAATGGCTTCAGCCACAGTTTGAAGTGTTTGCTAAACCGTGCTATTTCTCCATGTATCTTTTCATGGAAAACCAGTATGTTTTATGAAGAGTCAACTTTTGCTATTTGCTAAGTAAAAAGACATTTGGAGTTGCGCATACAGACCTGTGCGTAAGTGCTGCTTAAAACAATACGGGATGAAGTATATTCAATGCTGCCTCTATTGGATCTGTGAACTTTAGGTCCCTGAGAAGATGCATCTTTTGCGTAAGTCCTGTTACATAAATAAAGATTACATAGCCACCCTGGTTGGTGCAGCTGATGGGATGGTTCTAAGGAAACACAACTTGAAAACAGCTTAAAACAAGCAAACAAAACACAGGGGAATGAAAGCCCAACAATTTTGAAATTATTTTCAATTTTAAACTATTTTTGGAGTGATTTGTTTGTAGAATGTGACTTACATGAAATCTGTGATGCTGAAGACTGATCAGTGCTTATTTGGCATGCCATGAGCATCAAAAGATATCAATACACCAAATGCTGTTTCAGGCCATTACAGTGAGCATGATTTATTTTTTGAATAACAACAACAATTC